>BLSH010399117.1:353367-368408 GCA_018402905.1 Glandirana rugosa
TCTCTCCCCCGTACCACCCCCTTATGGCCAGACACGCCCCTCTCTGGCCAGACATGCCCCTCTCTGGCCAGACATGCCCCTCTCTGGCCAGACATGCCCCTCTCTGGCCAGACATGCCCCCTCTCTGGCCAGACATGCCCCCTCTCTGGCCAGACATGCCCCTCTCTGGCCAGACATGCCCCCTCTCTGGCCAGACATGCCCCCTCTCTGGCCAGACACACTTCTCTTGTCCCACACACCCCCTATCTTACTCTGCAATACAAGTCTGTGTTGTGACGCCGCTGATGAGGGGTGTGACCAATACTCAGCTCTGCTAGTACAACACTTTCTGAGGGGGAGACAGGATGCATTTTAACACACTCCAATGTGAAAATCAGCCAGAAATAAAACCATGTGGAGGCAGAGGACTGAAGAGATAAAAAGGAGGAAGGCTTTAAGAGACCCTGCCATTTCCATAAAATCATCAAATACATGATGGGAAATACAATTCTAATATTCACTGCTAGAAATCATCATTAGCATGTGCTGGAATCCTCCCCCCCCCCCCATGTCACAAATGTTGTCCTTTTATAAATGCTGAACACATGGACTTTCCAGAAATAAAGCCCCATTCGCCTTCAAATTTTCTCATCACTGCTCTCAAAAATGAACCACCAGCCATTAGAAAAGTGAAGAAACTTCTACTAGTGTATGGCCAGCCTTGGAACATAAAGCCAAATTGAACTGTTTCATTGAGAACGGAGTGTCAGGGCAACTCTGCAAAGATCTGCAGGGGCAGGGCAATGACTAGTGGGAGGGGCAGCATTCTGACACATCCAGAAGTGTCAATCCTGCCATTCCACCCCTACATATTATACTTGTATCTTCTGCTGTACTTGATGACATTTTGCAACATTGTTTCTTTGAGAAATCTTCCATTAGTTACAGGCCTGTGAGTGTTCACAGACCCACAACCTGCAACCCAATGGCAATTTCTCATGCTGCCCTAACTACAATGGCTCTCCGTCTTAGGGCAGGGTTTAAGGCTGGTCTGAGCGTCACTACTGCCTGGCAATGACAAGACCGCAGTGGACTGATGCCTCAGCAGCAGCAGGATGGCTCATCATGTCCTTATACACTACTTTTTTGTGGGACTATGACATCATCATCATTCTTATCATGAGGATTGGCACTTGGGTTCCCTGGGGTATACCGTATATTTATGGGTGTTACTTCTACATTTTGTCATACATTCTTCACCATGTGGAAGCAACTCCGCGGGGCCCTTAGGCTAGGTTTCCACTATTGCAACCCCAAAGTCGTGCAATGTTTTTGCCGCGATTTTGATGCCACTTGAAGCAGTGCCTGTGAATTCTTGAGGTCTATGGACCTCAATTTGCATCAAAATTGGACCAAAGTAGTGCAGGGCTACTTTGAAGTCGCACAGATATGAACGGTACTCATTGGAAATCATGGAGTACGACTTGTCATGCGACTTTGCAGTCCCAAGTCACATGACAAGTCGCACTAGTGAACACCAAGCCTGAATGTTACGTTTTTCTGATATTTGGCTCCTTTCACACTTCTGCGACTTGGGATCGGACCTGTGACACCCCAAGTCGCAGGGCATGTGAAATTTAACGCCATTTTATGACAGCCGACTACTGACACTACAGAAGTCGCCGTGACTTCACAAAAGGTTCCTGCACTACTTAGGCTCCATTAACATTAGCATGTCTCCAAAGTTCCACGATTTCCAGTGCGACTTTTAGTACAATTTTGATTAGACTTTACATTTTATGGATCAATGTTGCATCAAAAGTTGCAACAAAGTAGTGCAGGCACCTTTTCAAAGTCGCTGCGACTTTAAGGCTGGGTTTTTCTGCAATACGCACCAGACCGGCTGCGGGGATATGTGAACCGGCTCCATAGAGAGCCAGTCAAAATCACCTGCTATTGCGAATTGGATGCGGGGAATCAGCATCCAATTCCTAATGGTGTGAACCCAGCCTAAGTTTCAGTGATTTGTTTAATGGGTGCCATTGAAAAGAAGTCAAAGTCGCATGACAAATCACATGTTAAAGGAGCCTATGCAACATTGTTTCTACACTAAATGTACTGGTGACTTTGCCTCTCCTAAGCAAAAGCTGTCTGCCTACCATTATGCAGGAGGAACTCAAAGACAATGGTCCTATTTCGCGTTACATAAAACAGAAAATCACCATTGCCTGGCAATGATGAGATTGCAGTAGATTCACTATGCTTGGGCCAGGCTCTATTCCGGGTAACAGCAGGATGACTGGGGGACTGATCAAGTCCTTATCTTTATCAGGTACTTATTTTGGATTTTTTTTTTGGAGGGTGAACCTGTCATTCTTTTTTTTGTGTACCCTTTAGCACTTTGGTGTCATGACATCATGGGTGGGGATTGGCACTCAGATATACTGGGCTATATACACTCACCGGTGCTTTATTAGGTACGCCTGTTCCATTGCTTGGTAACGCAAATTGCTAATCAGCCAATCACATGGCAGCATTTCAATACATTTAGACATCTAGACATGATGAAGACGACTTGCTGAAGTTTAAACCGAGCATCAGAATGGGGAAGAAAGGGGATTTAAGTGACTTTGAACGTGGCATGGTTGTTGGTGCCAGACGGGTAGGTCAGAGTATTTCAAAAACTGCTGAACTACCGGGATGTTCACACACAACCATCTCTCGGGTTTACAGAGAACGGTCCAAAAGAGGCAAAATATCCAGTGAGCGGCAGTTGCGTGGAGGAAAATGCCTTGTTGATGTCAGAGGTCAAAGGAGAATGGGCAGACTGGTTCCAGGTGATAGAAAGACAACAGTAACTCAAATAACCACTCATTACATCCAAGGTATGCAGAATACCATCTCTGAACGCACAGCACATCCAACCTTGAAGCAGATGGGCTACAGCAGCAGAAGACCACACCGGGTGCCACTCCTGTCAGCTAAGAACAGGAAACCGAGGCTACAATTGGCACAGGCTCACCAAAATTGGACAATAGAAGATTGGAAAAACGTTGCCTGGTCTGATGAGTCTCAATTTCAGATGGTGGGGTCAGAATTTGGAGTAAACAACATGAAAGCATGGATCCCTGCCTTGTATCACCGGTTCAGGCTGGTGGTGGTGGAGTAATGCGGTGGGGGGTATTTTTTTGGCACACGTTGGGCCCCTTAGTACCAATTGAGCATCATATAAACCCCCTGGCCTACCTGAGTATTGTTGCTGACCATGTCCATCCCTTTATGACTGCAGTGTCCCCATCTTCTGATGGCTCCTTCCAGCAGGATAACGCACCATGTCACACAGCTCCAATCATCTCACCACTGGACAATGAGGTCCCTGCACTCCAATGGCCTCCACACTCCCCACATCTCATCCAATAGAGCACCTTTGGGATGTGGGCCGACAAATCTGCAGGAACTGAGTGATGCTATCATGTCACTATGGAGCAAAATCTCTGAGGAATGTTTCCAACACCCTGTTTTATCTATGCCACGAAGAATGAAGGCAAAAGGGGGTCCAACCCAGTACTAGCAAGGTGTACCTAATAAAGTGGCCGGTGAGTGTATGGGTGGCGTTCATACATATGGCTGCTATATCACCATGAGGAAGGCCATGAATTATTGGCTACTTCTGATTTATGCAACATTGTTTCTACTGCTAGCTGCCTGTCCACCATTATGCAGGAACTCAAACATAAACAATGGTCCTTTTTAGAGTAACATAAGGCAGAGCATCACCTTTGCCTGGCAATGGAGGATTTGCTGTAGGCCTCATGTCTGGGCCTTGTCGCCTCGAGGAAGGGACTCTACGTGGCCCCAAAACATTGGTTATTTCTGACTAATGCAACATTGTTTCTGTACACAGTGGTGTAGTGGATGGCACTTTCGCCTGGCAGCAAAAGGGTCGCTGGTTCGAATCCCAACCATGACACTACCTGCCCGGAGTTTGCATGTTCTCCCTGTGCCTGCGTGGGTTTCCTCCGGGTACGCTTGTTTCCTCCCACACTCCAAAGACATGCTGGTAGGTAAATTAGATCCTGTATAAATTGGCCCTAGTATGTGTATGAATGTGAGTTAGGGACCTTAGATTGTAAGCTCCTTGAGGGTAGGGACTGATGTGAATGTACAATGTATATGTAAAGCACTGTGTAAATTGACAGCGCTATATAAGTTACCTGAAATAAATAAATAAATCTAGAGTGCTGTTTGACATCACCTAAGCAGAAGTTGCCCGCCTGCCATTATGCAGGAGGAACTCAGACAATGGTCCCCTTTAGAGGAACATAAAGCAGAAATACTGGAAACTCTCCAAAGTGCTTCATTACCTTATAACCACAGAGAGGTGTAACGCTTACCACACAAGTTACAATCTCATTGTACAATCTAGTGCAAGGGCAGGCTACAAATTGATTGGATAGTTTAGGTAGGACCTCACAGCTTTGGCAAATTGAAAGCTGATTGTGCAAAGATTGTAACGTGTATGAGGCTGTCAGTGGGGAGTGGCACTAGCAGGTACTTAGCCCGCCCCCCCCCTTAACATGGCGCCTGGGGCACGTGCCTGCTTGCCCCCCTAGTCCAGTTCCTGATGATGACTCTAGTATGAACTGGATGAGCCATAAAGTAAAAAGTTGCTTTATTTTCACTCGGATTATTCATCAATGACACAGACCAGGGGTGACTATGAAGGATGAGGAGAGCAGAAATCCCTTTTTTTGGTAACAAACATTCACAATGGAAAAAAACACATTTTCCAAAGACGGCAGAGAGCGAAAGGACATGCCCGCCATTAGCAGAAAATATTGGCAAAGTCGCAGACACCGGGGAGCCACATACAAAATTATCAATTCATTCCCTGTTTTCACCTCTGCCCTTCCAGCATTTACAGTATTGACGAGGCTACGCCATAATGTGGAGGAATCATAACATTAAAGTGTTAGCTCTTGCGGACAAGGCCTCCTCAACCTTGTCAGCTCACATTATAAAAACATAAAATAAAATGGTTGTTCCTTGCACGTTCCTTAATATTTACAGTGATTATAATGCGATAAATAAATTAAAATAAATAATTTATACAGCATTCACACAGCTATGTAGACAAGGGCTAACAGAAGTCTCTGGAGGATTCTGGGCACAAGAGCTGACAATCAGGTTAAGGAGCAGGGAAGAAATTGCGCAGTGGTTGGGCGTCACTCCGGCTGGATGTCTTTACAGCGTGTAGCGAGGATTACACAATAATAACATCAGAGGGTGACAACCAGGAGTCGCAGCCATGGCGCCACCTTGTGTTACAATAAGGAAACCGCTGAAAGGCACAATGTGAGCATCGATGGCCTCTGTATGAAAAAAACATCTGACAGATCACACAAAAAGGAAATGGCGCTTTACAGCCACCTGGGCGCAGTTCCAGACCGCACCCAGAAAACTCCATAAATAAAGAGAATGGTAAAATAAAAATACAAAAAGGAGGATGTCATTCTAGCAGTGACCTGCTTAGGCACAGCCCTATTCTGGTACCTTGATGTATTGGTCATCCCATATATACTATGTTGTCAAAAGTATTGGGACACCTGCCTTTACACGCACATGAATATTACTGGCATCCCAGTCTTAGGTGTACGTTTATCAAACAGAGATAATTTATCACATTTCAGTTCTCAGCAGTTCTCTGAGAAAAATCATCTCCACTGGCACCCTGTTTATGAAGCGGAGAACATTTCTTCTCAGGAGAAGAGAGGAGAAGAGAGGAGAAGTTTTTCCTCTGAGAACACCTGAGATCTGCATAGAAGGGGGAGGGGTGCCTGTGATCTGGGTGAGATACCTGTGTGTGATCACAGAGCAGCTGAGTTTAATACCGGTAGGTGAAACCAAAGTTTAAAAAGACCGTGTAAATACATGAAAATAATAAGCGCCGATCACTGGTGATTTTTTTAACAGTTTTTAAGCACATTTTGGCATATTTTTAAATGTGTATTTTGGCCCATTTTTGTTGCACATTTTGGCAAATTTTGCTGCTTTTTAACAGGGCGTTTTGGTGTGGATTTTCTTTTTACAGGGCATTTTGGCACTTTTCTAAACACACATTTTGGTGCTTTAACGCACATTTTGGCACAGGTAATTTTAAAATGCATTTTGGTGTAGTTTGTAATGCACATTTTGGCACTTCTTTTAGCACATATTTTGGCACTTTTTAGTGTGCATTTTGATTTGGTTTTTATGTGTATTGTTGCAAACAGCACATCTGCTAGCCACTTTTGGGGTGCCATTAACACCACAAGCATAACATATAAATAACATAAAATGCATGCATTTCCAGAATGCACACAAAAACGTAGGTAAAACATTAGCCAAAATACATGTTAAAAAAACACCAAAATGCACATAAAAATGTGCTAAAAATAACACGCCAAAATGTGTGCTGTTAAAAGTAGCAAAACGCGCATTAAAAACTGCACCAAAACTGAATTTTTTTCAGACATGCAGCGTTAAGCGTTTTTTCAATTTGCATATTGTCGCGTTGGTAGCATATTTGTGAAAGGACAAATGTGTGGCAAAATGCATGTCTGCTTGCTGAATTTGGGGTGCCATTAGCAATGAATGGCACCCAAAAACGCAGTACATAATTTGATACCATTTTAGTGCGATTTGGAACTGTGCCATGTGCCATTGCCCAATTCTGCCAACAATTCTGCATTGCTCAGATGTGAATGAGTCCTAAAAGACAATATATTATAACTATAGTGTGTGTGTGTGTGTATATATATATATATATATATGACACAACTATACACATAAACATATATAGTTATTATTTACATCAATCCTTAACCTCACTGGTGCTGATATTAGGAGGAAAAAGACCTTTTTCCTCACATCACAGCAGCTTCACACCCAAATTCTCCACCTCTGAGCTGGAGAATCTGGGACAGAGATATTTTACAGAGATGGCCAGTGAGATCTTCAGATCTCACCTTCATAAACTGGTCATCTGTGTAAAAGTGAATGACAGAAGGGTGTGTCTTTGTGATGAGAAGTGAAGAACATGTTTTCCACTCCTCATCTCAGCTTCATAAACTGGTACAGCTGAGAGATCAGCCGTGATCCTCAGGATCTCTGCTCTTCTCTGTTTCATAAACGGACACCTTAAGCCTCGTACACACGGGACGACGATCGTGTTCAACACGTCGTACTCACGACCGTTGCATGCAGAATTGATCGTCTGTGGCGGCGCTTTCAACAGTTGAACGTACGACGGTCGTTCGTGGGAGTTGTATGTGCAGACTAGAAAACTTGGTCGTGTCAACAAGCTCGCATACGACCGTTGAGTCGTGTGTAGAGCAGCTGTGTTCAACAAAGTTGTATTGTGCTAAACACGCATGCGCCAAGTCCACTTGAACTAACATGAAATTAGAAAGGAGCCCAAAAGGTGACGCTACTTCCTCATTATACGCTCGTTCGCGTCATCACGTTCGGCCGGCCGCAAGTTGTATGTACGACCGTCGTGTGCATGTCAGTAGGCTACATACGACCGTCAATGTACGATTCAACACGGTCGTGCACACGATCGTCGTCCCGTGTGTACGAGCCATTAGTCCGTAGAGTTTAACCTCCCTGGCGGTATTCCTGAGTGTGGCTCGGGGTGGATTTTCAGTACCAAAAGCGGTAACCCCGAGCCACACTCCGGATTGCATCGCTGGATCCAGGCAGCGCTACTCACCTTGTCCCCTGGATCCAGCGATGTCCCCCGCCGTGTCTGCGGGCTGTGTCCACCGCTCCGATGCCCCTGTGTGCCGGGCTCTGTTCCCTGCGAGCGTCGCGTTGCACGGGGACGGAGACCGGCGGGAAATTCAAAAAGTGAAACACACAGTATACATACAGTACACTGTAATCTTATAGATTACATTACTGTATGAAATCATTTCACATCCCCTTTGTCCCTAGTGCTTTGCCCAGTGCCCTGCATGCACTTTTATATTATATATGTCATTCTTTCTGCCTGGAAACTTGAGAATGTCCATGGCAACCAAAAAGTGTCCCTTTACGTCAAAAGTGGTTTTTGATCAGCTAGAAAACACCGATAGTAAATAAGAATGATTTGCAGAATTGAGTGATACTGATTTTTGAGGAAATTTATCATCAGACACTGAAAGTGACGACAGCGACAATTCTGCAACTGAGCAAATTTCTGCATTTTTGGTTTGATTACATTATTGAATAAATTTTATTACTATTATATTATTATTTTTGATAATTATTTTTAGTTATTTATTATATTATAATTTATGATTTCATTTTTCAAACTTTTTCATACCCGGGATGTCTACTAGACTGTTGTTTGGACAGATTTAAGTGAGTTATTCCTAAGAATTACAGGCCTACAACATAAAACGCCAAATTTTCATGCAAAATAATTGTACCGCTTTCAGCAATAAATTCCAGACTCAGTCATACCGCCAGGGAGGTTAATATTGAGTTGGCCCACCCTTTGTCGCTTTAACAGCTTCAACTCTTCTAGGAAGGCTGTCCACAAGGATTAGGAGTGTCTATGGGAATGTTTGGCCATTCTTTCAGAAGCGCATTTGTGTGGTCAGGCACTGATGTTGGATGAGAAGGCCTGGCATGCAGTCCGCGCTCTAATTCATCCCAAAGGTGTTCTATCGGGGTGAGGTCAGGACTCAACCCTGCAGGCCAGTCAAGTTCCTCCACCCCAAACTCCCTGATCCACACTATATTGCCAAAGTGATTGGGCCACCCCTCCAAATCATTTGGTGAAGGAGGTATTATGGTGTGGGATTGCTTTTCAGGGGTTGGGCTTGGCCTTTTAGTTCCAGTGAAGGGAATTCTTAAGGCATTCCCATAGACACTCCTAAACCTTGTGGACAGCCTTCCCAGAAGAGTTGAAGCTGTTATAGTTGCAAAGGGTGAGCCAACTCAATACTGAACTCTACGGACCATGACTGGGATGCCATTAAAGTTCATGTGGGTGTAAAGGCATGTGTCCCAATACTTTTGACAATATATTGTAGGTTTGCCTAGCTGTTTTAAAGTTTACCTATAGGCTCTGTGGGTGGATTTACTAAAGGCAAGAAGACTGCACACTTTGCAAGAGCAGTTGCTCCAAAGCTTAGTAAATGAGTAAAAGCTCTGCTGACTTCCATCATCCAATCATGTGCAAGCAAAAATACTGTTTCCTTTTATTTTCCTGGTATGTGATTGGGTGCATTGCAAAGTGAAGTTTTACATAATTTACTAAGCTCTGGAGCAACTGCACTTGCAAAGTGCACAGTCTATTTGCCTTTAGTAAATCCACTACCTTATGTCGTCTAGCTCCCTACATTTCCTCTTCCTGTGCATAGTAATCCCAATACAGAAATTCTGGCATACTTTTCTCCCAAGCAGACTAGTCCTTTTCTTGATGGCCAATGAGACTCAGTCACTGGCCAAAGGACACTCCTCGTGTAATTAGAGTGCGATGCGGGATTACATTCACCATTACTCTTCAGCCCACATACAGCAAGCGTTAGCAGGCTATAAGCCTGCCAGGACAGTGGGCACTACGATAGACTGTGACTGCCAAGCTCCATATTGTCCCACTATGACTAGATGCTGAGCTGAAAATAAAGGGATGTGAGCTGGAAAGGAAGCCATGTGACGAGTGACGAAACGCGTTGAAGCAGAGCTTTGTGATGTCATCGCGCACTAGCAGAAAGTAACTGTATTTCCCAGAGCCGATTTACTGCTATTAAAGTGGTTGTAAAGCCTCAAAGCCTTTTATGCTGCAGCTCCCCCCAGACCCATGATGTGCATGAGCTCAGCGGCTCCAGCCGCTGTCGCTCCCCTCATTAGTCGCTCATTGAAAAAGATTGATAGCAGCGGGAGCCATTGGCGTTAAGCTACCAGCTATTGGAGTTACACCCCTTAGGCTGCATTCACACCTGAGCGTGACGTTTTCAGGCAGAAAGTGGGGCGATTTTGCCACAATTTTTACCACGTTTTTACACAGGTCACCAATGTAAAAAAGCAGAAAAACGCTCAAATCTGCCTAAAAAAATACCCCCAAAACTTGTTTGAGCTTCAGGCGTTTTCAGGCTTTTGGCTTCAGGCGTTTTGGAGTGGACATGTGAACCATCTCCATAGAGAATCACTGATTTTTTTCCCCCTCCAGCGTCAGGCTTCAAGCTACAAAACGCTCAGGTGTGAATATACGAGGCGAGCACATATTTTGGTAGGTTTTCACTATCATGGTAGGCTATTAATAAATCATCATTAGAATAATTATATAAAAAATAATAATAATATATTATTATAATATTATAATATGTAATATTATTAATTATTGAATTGTTTCTATATTGCTGGGTTTAGTAACACTTTACGAACAACTCTAAGTTGGCAAAAAGACACAGGCCAGACTGCAGCCGCTGTGTAGTAAAGCACGTTTGCTTGCGCCACACAACTCCCCTCCCTCCACTACCACCTGACACTAGTTGCCAAGACGCTGTCATCCTCACAACTTTACTGGTTGCTAGGACACATAGGGGTTGAATTACTAAAACTGGAGAATGCAAAATCTGGTGCAGCTGTGCATGGTAACCAATTTCAGCTTGTTCAACTAAAGTGATACTAAAGTCTCGTTTTTTTTTCCTTAAAAATAACAAACATGTTATACTTGCCTGCTCTGTGTAATGGTTTTGCACAGAGCAGCCCAGATCCTCCTCTGCTCGGGTCCCCCGCCAGCGCTCCTGGTCCCTCCCTCCTGCCGAGTGCCCCCACAGCAAGCAGATAGCTATGGGGACACCAGAGGCGAGGTTCTGTGTGTCCATTCAGACACGAAGCCCCAGTTTGGCCCCGTCCACTCTCTCCTTATTGGCTAACTTACTTTGATTGATAACAGCGGGAGCCAATGAGGAGGGAGGGTCCCGGGTGGCCAAGGCAGTTGTGCACATCGCTGAATCGAGATGGGGCTCAGGTGGGTATGAGGGGGACTGAAGCACACAGAATGCATTAAAATAAAAAAAACTGTCTGCCTTTAGAACCACTTTAAGCTTTGGCAATAAAACCTGGAAGCTGAATGGTTTCTATGCACAGCTGCACCAGATTTTGTACTCTCCAGTTTTAGTAAATCAGCCCCATAGCCTCATTAGTTGCTAGGACGCGTGCTGCCAGCAGCCTAGCAAATAAGGACACCTGATGGGAATGAGAGATTAGTTCCATCAGGTCTGCCTCCATTGTGACTGACAGCAGATGACAGTGGGCGGATTCCAAAGCCACTATTGGCCTGTCTAGTTACTATATCCCACTGTGGTCAGCTGTAAATCACAAGGGAAGAGAACCTGATGGGGAACTAATCTCAGAATCCCCATCAGGCTCCGCCCACCGCACAGATCAACTCCTTGACCTCTGTGCCTGCTGTGCAGGGTGTGCAGGGAGCTCAGTAACACTGAGCTGTTCTGAGGATGAAAGGGTTAATTTACTAAAGGCAAAGAGGAAGTGTAAGGAGCTAGAGGACATAGGGGTTGATTTACAAAAGACAAATAGACTGTGCACTTTGTAAAGTGCAGTTACACTCTGCTGCTTCACTTTGCAAAAAGTACCCAAATCGCGTGCAAAGAAATGAAAACAAAACAAAAAAAAACAGCATTTTTGCTTGCACCTGATTGGATGATGGAAGTCAGCAGAGCTTCCCCCGCATTTACTAAGCTCTGGAGCAATTACACTTTGCAAAGTACATAGTCTATTTGCCTTTAGTAAATCCACCCGAAGTGTCCGGTTGGGCACTCCAGCCATAGTATTGGGCTCCATGAGAAAATATTTAGGTACTCGTCACCGACAGGTATGGGAATCCACGCCGCAAACTGACATGTGTTGTGCAGACTCCCAGGGTGTCTTTTTCACCAGGTTTTGAGTAGGTGCAGAATTGGCCAGGAGCGGTTAATGGCGTACGATTTGCCAGATGCACATAGTGACATACAATTTCAAAGTATAATTTTGGACCCTGGAAAAAAACCTGATACTCTGTAGCTGTGCTGTGTTTTGGCGTTGGGGAGATTTCAATAGGCCCATTGCTGTATAGGTGACAGAACAGTGCGACATCAGAATTAAATTTCCCCCCTCAACACAGACTAATATGAAGAAGATCAGACCTGTTTACCTCACCCCCACCCTTCATTATATTTGCAGGAAGTGGAGCATCACTGACAGTTCCTATTACTGCATCTGACAGACTACATAGAGATCCAGGTCCTAAAGGCTGTGTAGCCTATGACATATAAAAGGGACTAGACGCAGTAGGGTTTGTGCAGCTCCTACGTCTCAATACCTAATTTCTCTGATGAATGCGATGCAGAACAGAAACTCCATGTTGCCCCCCACTGGACCCATCACCATTGCAGCTGCCTGCTGTGTCTCTCCTGCACTCCACAGTGCAAAGCAGACATCACTGCTCCTCTGTATACAGCATATACTGGCATATCCAGTGTAGGAGACCGGACAGCCACTGCCCCACAGAGGTAGACTGAGCATGGAGGAAAATCTCGTAGAGCTGAAGTTGGGCCAGACACACAGATTCAGAGATGAAGATATGAGCATAGGACCACAGAGACGAGGCGGAGGCCTTCCGATGTCTGCAGATGAGAGAGAAAATACAAGTTAAATTAATAAGGAGAGGAAGGGACCAACAAAGAGGAGCAGAGACTGATGTGACTGGCTCAGTGAGCTCTGTACAGCACTGCGGTATATGTCAGAGCTTTATAAATGTATAATAATAATAATAGTGTGTGACTGTTGAGGGGACATTAAAGTGTAAGCTCCTCTGGTGCAGGGACTGATGTGACTGGCTCAGTGTTCTCTGTACAGCACTGTGATATATGTCAGAGCTATATACTGTAAATGCATAATAATAGTGTAAGGGTCGTGGAGATATTAGAGTGTAAGCTCCCTTGGTGCAGAGTCTGATGTGACTGGTTCAATGTTCTCTGTACAGTGCTGTGGAATATGTCAAAGCTAAATTAAAAAATATGTAAACCCAACATTTCATATTCCAGATTTGTGCATGCTGTACTATGTACTTGTATGAGAAAGTATCCTGTTCTCTTTGTATTGCTTCCTTTGTTTGAAATCCCTGGTGTTCCTGCCAGTCCAGCTGCTTTCCTGTTAAAAACTGACCACAGGAGACCACAGCAGGAGAACACAGTGTGGTCAGTTCTCTAGCTATGCTGGGAACTCAGCCTGCTCTCCTCCAATGATCAGACTTGTCTTGACTGCCCTCCCCCCCTGCACAGCCATTCACTGGGAAGATAAGTATGCTGCTGTTTCTCCTCCTCTAGCTCTTATGCTGCTGAGAACAGAGGGAATGTGATTACTTATAAAAAAGGGGGGAAATGTGTTTATAATGTTTTTTATATCTATACACAAACGTTTTGCCGTTCATTTCTAATTTAACACCCCCTGAACTGACCCACACAGATATACTGTGGCAGGGCGGCCCTCCTGTGCAAAATCACGTGTGTGTACGTGATTTTGTGCACTGGGTCTGGGGCGGCGCGCGTCGCTCGTGACCCACTCCCACTGTGACTGCACACAGCGGGAGCCAATCAGCGCATCTGGCGAACTCGATGTTTGCCGGCAACCGGCGATCGTTCTAAGGAGAGGTATAACGGCTTTCTGCCTATGTAAACAAGGCAGACCACTGTTCTGTGAAAGGGGAAGATGGAGATCTTGTGTTCCTGATAATCAAGAACAGGGATCTCTGCCTTCTTACAGTAAAATCATCCCCTGCGCAGTTAGAAAGCACTCCCTAGGAGCACATAGTACAGTGACAGTGCAATTTTTTAACACTGATTGGTGTTTGGTATTGGTGTAGCTTTTTTTACCAAAAACATGTAGCAGAATACATATTGGCCTAAATTTATGAATAAATTTAATTTTTACTTTTTTTTATTGAGTGAGTTTTATAGCATAAAGTAAAAAATATTGTTTTTTTCCCAAAATTGTCGGTCTCTTTTTGTTTGTAGCGCTAAACATAAAAACTGCAGAGGTGATCAAATACCACCAAAAGAAAGCTCTATTTGTGGGAAAAAAGGACATAAAAATTGTATTTGGGTATAGCGTCGCAGGACCGCGTAATTGTCAGTTAATGTAACGCAGTGCCTTATTGCAAAAAATGACCTGGTCATGAAGGGGGTAAACCTTTCGGGGCTGAAGAGGTTAAACCGAATGGGTTGTTTTACAAGGTGAGGGTTTACATACACTTTAATGCATAATAATAATAGCATGTGACTGTGATGGGGCATTAGAATGCAAGCTCCTGTGGTGCAGAGACTGATGTGACTGCCTTATGTTCTCAACAACACTGCGGTAAATGTCAGAGCTATATAAATGTTTAATAATATTAGTGTGCGACTATGGTGGGCCTTTGAATATAAGTTCCTCTGGTACAGAGACTGAGGTGTTTGACTAAGTGTTCTATGTACAGCACAGTGGTATATGTCATAGCTACATACATGTATAATAATCAGGGCTTTTTTTCTGGCAGAACGGTGTTCCGCCACCTCTGGCAAAGGCAGTGAGGGAGAACTTTTTTTTATACTGTTTACTTTACTAGGCCACCAGCCACGGAGTAAGCAGGCGGCCACATAAGCCGAAGCAGCTTCTGTAAACGTCGGCTGCAGCCCTTACAGAGTGGAAGGCGGAGTGATATCATCTGCACTCCGCCTCTCTCTGCAGACCAGATCGCTTGCTCCTTTTTGATGCCAATCGCAGCTGTCAGGAAGAGCTACAGTATGATGTGCTAGCCTACTTTCCTGTGGAGACATTGCTTTTTTTAGTATTATTTAGTGTTGCTGGATGGGGGCTGACTATTAATGCAGCTTAGATATGGGGGCTGCCTGGATGTCTCTTTGCAGGATATGGGCTGTCTCTTGCAGGATATGGGCTGTCTCTTGCAGGATATGGGCTGTCTCTTGCAGGATATGGGCTGTCTCATGCAGGATATGGGCTGTATCTTGCTGAATATGGGGGGGGGGGGG
>BLSH010399117.1:372063-390021 GCA_018402905.1 Glandirana rugosa
GAAAGAAAGAAAGAAAGAAAGGGGAGGTAGAAAGGGGAGAGGGGAAGTAGAGAGAGAAAGAGTGGAGAGGTAGTGTGAGGAGAGAGGGAGTAGAGGGAGGAAGAGGTGGGAGGTATAGAGAGGAAAGGAGGAGTAGAGAGAAGAGGAGAGGAGAGAAGATGAAGGGGAGAGGGGAAAGATGGAGGGGAAAGAAAGAAAGAAAGAAAGAAAGAGAAAGAAAGAAAGAAAGAAAGAAAGAAAGAAAGAAAGAAAGAAAGAAAGAAAGAAAGGAGATGACAGAAGAAGAGTGATGAAGAGGCGTGAAGGAGAGAGATTGGGGGGGGGGGGGATTTGGGGGACTACAGAGAGAAATGAAGGAAAGAGAAGAGAATGGAGGGGAGAGATGGGGGATCGAGGGAAGTGAAGGAGAGAAATGGAGGGGGAAAAGGAAAAAGATGAAGGTAAGAGAAATGGGGGGAAGAGAAGGAAAGGGAGGAGATGAAGCGTGGGGTGATAGAAAAGAGAGAGACGGAGAAATATAAAGGAGAGAGGAGGGGAGAGAAAGAAAGAGATGGAGGATAGAGAAGGGAGAGAAAGAGAGCGATGGAAAGGAGAGGAGGGGAGAAGGAGAAAGATGGAGGGGTCATTGTTCCCAGGTTCTGCTGAATAAAGTCTCTTGTTTACAGAGGTAAATAGCTAAAGCTAAAATTGGCACATGGAGCCAAGTGACCTTGCCCCTGCCTGCTCTGTTCAGAAAGCTCTGCCAATCACACAGACAGCCATAAAGAGAAGCTATTGCTCCTTTCTCCCTTTAGCATACGTTTACCTCTCTGTGAATTCTTTGTCTTTAGTGCAATGCTGAATTATCTGTACAAGCAGCAAAAGCATATAAAACATTACAAAATTAAAAAAAGTTACAATAAAATGAATCCAAAACCCATATAGGTTTTCCTACACCCATCTGAGATAAGCCTGTGTTAAATAACTAACACACGTGGTAGATATATGGAGAAGGGGTGCATACTGTCTACTGATCACAAATCTCTAAAGAGATCTTTAACACTCACCTCTTCTTTACTAGCCGGCCCCCGATCAATACCCCGATTCACGGCCTTCCAGGAGCGGGCAGTCAGCATGCAGGCGAAGAGGGGATATAAATCTCCAGCTCCCATTCGCTGGCTGTATATGCGGATCCCCTCCATGTCAACTGCAATTAACGCCTGCCAAAGGCGACAGTAGTCCAGGCGGAAGGTGTCCGTTAGTTTCTGTGGGAGAAATGCAGTTCAGCCATCACAGTCTGGAAGTGGGGATAAATAAGAATACACTGACCTCTCCCCCCCATTTCTTCACCTGGTACAGTCCATGGTCCAGCAGAATAATCTCCGGTCCTCCAATTTCTGCACTCTGTCGGACCAAAACATTACCCGGGTGGGGGTCGCAGTGCACAAAGCCATGGACAAATATCATTTCACTGTACAATTTCCCCAAAGCACGAGACACCTGGTAAGACAGGAGATGGTCAGCACAGTTTGTACCTATGACATATTAGCTGCACATTCTTTGTTTTCTACATTAAACTCCTTTTCCCAGGTTTCCTCAACCTACATGTCCCAGCACCGTCCAGTTTTTAGAAAAAAATAAAAATTACATTCTGCAGGCCATGCAAAATGCAGCTCACAGCAGCCTCAGGACAGAAGCAGAGTGTGCAGAGAACAGTTATCGGAAAATGCACCATATAGCCCAAATTTAAAAAAATGATAATGGTGTAAAGATACAAGAAATTCAACCAACAAAATAAAATAATGTATGTATCTAAAGAAAATGTACATAAAAGGCTGTTGTGACTTTTTGCTGTCTAAAGAGTTGGAGTTTGGCTTTAAACTGGATTTGTGTTCACCATCTATCACCACTCATCTACATTGTATTATATAGTGGGGACATCACTGAGGATGCAGCCTATCCATTCACTAGAGAAAAGTGACATCACTGAGAATGCAGCCTATCCAATCACTAGAGACCAGTGACATCACTGAGAATGCAGCCTATCCATTCACTAGAGGCCGGTGACATCACTGAGGATGCAGCCTATCCATTCACTAGAGACCAGTGACATCACTGAGAATGTAGGGGATATGGAAAATTGTGCAAAGAGACTACTAAGCAGCTACCAATTCACTAGACATATAGGGGTTGATTTACTAAAGCTGGAGAGTGCAAAATCTGGTGCAGCTGTGCATGGTATCCAATCAGCTTCTAACCTCAGCTTCTTCAATCAAGCTTTGACAATAAAACCTTGAAGCTGATTGGTTTCTGTGTGGAGCTGTACCAAATTTTGCCCTTTCAAGCTTTAGTAAATCAACCCCATAGTGCATACAGAGGACAAGTTAAATATATTTAGTGCTAAAAAATCTTGTTTGAATAAACCCGTGACATGAAACTAATAAAGAATTATAAATGAGGAATATCAACTCATAATTCAATCAAACAAGCAGCATATGTCCATGTGCAAGAGTCCATTTGTATATTCTTATATGGGACCATAGATAATACAGTCCGAATAAAGTGACAAAAAGTGCAAATGAATAGTCTCTGGAACGAATCCCAAGAAGGTAGGTATTGTGATCCAGATAAGATAAATAAAGTGCAAATGGAGTGCAAATGAATAAGCCTTGGAGTGAATCCAAGGAGGTAGGTAATGTATTCTAAACAAATAACAGTCCTATAATCTGATCCCAACTGTAAGGATATATGGTGACACTCCAATCCAATAAACACAGTGCATCAGTGCAAAATGACAGTGGTAAGATTATGTGCTTACCGGATATGGTAGACACACGTGCCGTATGGCAGTATGGGTCAACAGAGCTTGATTGGGGAATATACCCTGGTGGAATCCAATATGGCAGGATCTAGGTGCGGTGGATACTTTACATCTTCCCACGACTGGTCCACATCTGAATATGAACTCCAAATAGCATCCAGGAGTATGGTCACAAAAACATGGGCATGTGTAAAAACAAAAAGCTCTACATAGTGTTACTCCAAAATTTTAAAATGTATTATACTAAAAGGTTTGAGCCTGAATGTTTGCGTGCCATACTGCCTTTTGACCACTGGGTGTCACCCTTGATCCCGCTCGGATCATGTCCAAGCCACTAGGCGGGTAGGCTCCACTAGGGGTCGCCATGCTATGGCCGTTCCTCAACTTCCTGGGCTTCCCTTATGCAGGAGCGAGCTTCTGTCCTGGTGGCCTGTCCACACCTATTGAACGAACGACACCAGGTAATAGATAACTTATCTCTCTGGATTTTTACTATTGCACCCATTTGTCCCACGACATCGGCAGATGCGGCTCTAGGTTTTGTGAGGCCTTAGGCAAAACCTAGACGTGAGGCCCTTACGCACGCCCATAATGGAAAAAATAATTCAAGCAATAAAAAAATTAAACTTTATAAATTGCATATATTAAGAGTTTTAAAGTGCTGGTGTCAGTACTCTCTATCTTGGTGCTGGTGTCAGTGTCAAATTAGGCGGTTGTGAGGCCCCTGTGAGTGTGAGGCCTTAGGCGACCGCCTAATTTGCCTAATTAGAGAGCCGCCTCTGGACATCGGGTACTTACTTTGCTTTATCATCCATACTACTTGACCCTTTTCGCTCCGTATATGTATTTGTGTCATTGCGCCATCCTTATTTGTTTCTCTAATATAAATATATATATACACTACTGATATTCTGGCTGCCTTATCCCCTATGGGGGTTGGCAATGCAAATTATATTCCCAGCCTACCTATACAGGTTGCTTGTACTTCCCTATAGTATTTATTTATACTTTGTTGCCCATGATGGTGTATGTGGGTTGGGGTCCTGTCCACACTATAGCCACTGATATGGGCCACAGCTGCCTTTGTTGGTATGGCCTCCACCCATGCTTCACGAATTAACCTCCTCCACCCCTGTTGTACTAAAGTTTTTACTTTATTGGAGTGTATATATTTTTTCTAAACTCTGTAGCGCTGATTTCGTTGTTTTCAACGCTCAGTAAGCCTGGCCCCTATATCTCCCGGTGGCGTTGGGCATAGACAAATGGCCCCTCCTACATTTGTACTCCCCAATTGTCTCTTTTTTATCAACCAGCCACACACCACTTTTTGAGGTAAGCCGGTATAACCACCCGACACCCCTTGTGGCTGCACGGCTCCAGTGTCCATTGTGCGGATCTTGCGGACTCCTAGTGGTCTGGCGGCTTTGGCACACCGTTCAAGGGCTGTCTCATAATTGCCTAGCGACTGTTACCCACCACATATGTAAGTGTACCATCTCCCCATTGGGGAATCCCTAAGTGATTTACTCTGATTTATTGTACTACATCCACGCATGTGATAGACTACTGCCTGTCCTTCAATGTATCATGCTTTATTTACAGATAGGATGTATTATGCTTAAACCCCAATGCACTACCCCCTGAAGAAGGATTTCTTAAACTCCGAAACATGTCGGGATGCCTATGGGACCTGTCACCTGGCCCAACTTCAATATGGCCATAGAGACTCGTAACCTTTATGCATTGAGTATTCTATACCTCTACATTGTACATCATTGTGGTACTCCTGTATATGTATAACGTGACTGTATATTCACTGTTTATTATGTCTTTATATACCATTTTGACCTTTTAACCTTTGTATCTCAATAAAAGCAATTGAATTTTACCTTTCTACTCCCTTCCAACACATTTTTTCTGCCCTTAAAGTCCAAGGGGACTACCTTTGAGATATTGGTCAGTATCTCCGACCTCTCTCAGTTACTTCCAAAAAGCTCTACATAGCGTGACTCCAAAATTTTAAAATTTATTATACTAAAAGGTGTACGCTTACAAAAAAAAAATGTGCATAGCCAGCTTTTCAAAATAGATAAAAAGTTCAGTCTGCGACACGCGGCACGTTACGTCCAAAAGGACATCATCTACCCTAGATAATGTCCTTTCAGACAAAACGCGTCGGGGTGGAACGTGTGAACATCGCACATTGAACTTTTTATTTATTTTGAAAAGCTGGCTATGCAATTTTTTATTTGTAAATGAGTGTACACCTTTTAGTATAATAAATGTAAAAATTTTGGAGTCACACAATGTGGAGCTTTTTGTTTTTACACATGCCTAGGTTTTTGTGACCATCCTCCTGGATGCCATTTGGAGCTCATATTCGGATGTGGGCCGGTTGTGAGAAGCTGTAAAGTATTCACCGGACCTAGATCCTGCCATATTAGATTCCACCAGGGTATATTCCCCAATCAAGCTCTGTTGACCCATGCTGCCATACAGCACGTGTGTCTACCATATCCGGTAAGCGCATAATCTTACCACTCTCATTTTGCACTGATGCACTGTGTTTATTGGATTGGAGTGCCACCATATATCCTTACAGTTCGGATCAGATCATAGGACTGTTATTTGTTTGGAACATATTACCTACCTCCTTGGATTCACTCCAGAGATTATTAATTTGCACTTTATTTATCTGGATCACAATACCTACCTTCTTGGGATTTACTCCAGAGACTATTTGCACTTTTTGTCACTTTATTTTTTTTAGCGCTACGCATCTTTATCACTGAGAATGTAGCCTATCCATTCATTAGAGAACGGTGACATCACAGAGAATGCAGCCTATCCATTCACTAGAGGCCGGTGACATCACAGAAAATGCAGCCTATCCATTCACTAGAGACCGGTGACATCACAGAGAATGCATAGTTACAGGTTGTGAGGTTGAAAATAGACACAAGTCCATCCAGTCCAACCTGTGTGTGTGCTTTTATGTTAACATTACATTGTGTACCCCTGTATGTTGTGGTCGTTTAGGTGCCCATCTAACAATTTTTTTAATTTGTTGATGCTCCCCACTGTAACCACTGCTTGTGGAAGAGAATTCCACATCCTTACCGCTCTTACAGTAAAGAACAAATGCAGCCTATCCATTCACTAGAGACTGGTGACATCACTGAGAATGAAGCCTATCCATTCACTAGACACCAGTGACATCACTGACAATGCAGCCTATTCATTCATTAGAGACCGGAGACATCATTGAGTGAGCAGCCTATCCATTCACTAGACACCAGTGACATCACTGACAATGCAGCCTATTCATTTATTAGAGACCGGAGACATCATTGAGTGAGCAGCCTATCCATTCACTAGAATTTGGTGACATCACTGAGATTGTAGCCTGTCCATTCACTAGAGACCAGTCCAGTGACATCACTGAGAATGTGGCCTATCTGTACATTACTGATGGGTGACATTAGAGGGAATGTATGCAGAGATGACACCCAGCAATAGTCAGTAATGGAAATGCAGCATCTCGCCCGGCAGTGCGCTGGTTAAATCCCTCGGCAGTGATGAAAGAACAGGGAATCCTCCCTCTCGGAGGGTTGCCGTTCTTGCAGAGGGTGCAGAGTATTGTTCCAGTCTTCTTCAACCCATGTATTAAGGATATCGCAGCCCTAATTACAGCTCTGGAGACACAGAGCCTGCGGGGGGGGGAGTCCTGCTGACAGAAGGAGGCTCCCCCCTTTGTTATACACAACACAAGACTTGTTAACCCTTCACTAAGACAAAGAACAAAGCTCCAGGCTGCCTCACCTGATTAACGTCAATCTTATTCCGCTCCATGTACTCCCTGTCGTTCACCTGTCCACCTTCCATGTATTCCATCACAAGGAGCCGCTTGGTGCTCAGCTCCCAGTGGATTCTGGGAATCTGATGGCAAAATAAAGATCACACATGGGAAGAGTCTCGCATTATAGGCAGTAGTTCTCTGAAAATGTTAAATATTGTACAGGATTGTGTGTTCAGTATTGTCCCAACCCGCCCAACCCAATAATATTATAAGGCACCATTCCCTCTAATAAAACCGCATTCACTCACCTTTAGGAAGGGAAACCTGGACACCATGTCCGCTAGTTTTTCTGCATTCCGCCCCTCGTTCAGAAAGTCGAGTTCCAGCGGAAGGTTCTTCTTCGCCTCCTCTATGAGCCACATGAACTCGAACTGCGGGAAGATCTTCTTCACAATGTGGAGGAGAACCTGGAGAGGACAGGCCAGAGGGTTCTAGATCACCGGAATCCTAAGAGTCACCAAGATCCCAATAACAACGGAACGCTGTGATCATAAAACATTATACAAGGACAGAGCAATTCTAATGGAAATAAACGCGCAACAGGATGGCATTTATACCAAATGACAGATTGGAACCTTCTATGGTTCCTTTACCTGCACAATTTAAGTGCAAGTGTTATGGTGGGCCTGCACGTATAGCAGACAAACTATCATGTATGCAAATGAAAACTGAAAATTAAACCGCGCTCCCACAAAAACAAGAATATAAGGTGCAATACAATCCAAAGCTATTCTTAAAGTGCAGTATGTGCGAGTGATCTGTGCAAAACTCTGTCACATATCAATAGATAAATAAATAAGTGTATGGTTCAATTCATAAATAAAGTTCATAATATGTTAATAACTTACTGCAACATAGTCCATATCCAATATGCAAATAAAACAGTTCATATGTTCAAAAAAGTGCCAGGTTCTTGAAGTTGGCGGTGCAAATTAGCATGGTGTTTTCTTCTTTGCATATTGGATATGGACTATTTTGCAGTAAGTTATTAACATATTATGAACTTTATTTATGAATTGAACTATACACATCTATTTATCTATTGATATGTGACGGAATTCTGCACAGATCACTCACACATACTGCACTTTAAGAATAGCTTTGGATTGTATTGCACCTTATATTCTTGTTTTTGTGGGAGCGCGGTTTAATTTTCATTTTTCAGGATGGCATTTATATTTGTTCTGTGCACTGTGTATTTTACATTTTTTACTTTTATGTATTATTTTATTATATTTATTAATAACAATATTATCTATTATTATTATTTTAACTATTAACAAAAATATTTGTATTTTATTTATTGTATATTTGACATTTGTATTTATTAGTTTATTATTTTATTATATTTATTCATAACTATATTATTAATTTTGTATTATTATTTTAACAAAGTTTTTTTATTTTATTTATTATTTTTATTATGCATTTGACATTTTTATTTATTAATTATGTTATTATATGTCTTAGGCCCCTTTCACACATATGCGACTTGTCCTGCGACTTGGGACTGCAATGTCGCATGACAAGTCGTTCACCATTATTTCCAATGAGTACAGTTCATATCTGTATGACTTCAAGTTGTGCCGACTTCAAAGTAGTCCCTGCATTACTTTGGCCCAACTTTGATGCAACTTGAGGTCCATAGACTTTATTGTCAAAGTCGCATGCAAATCGCACCTGAATAATATAGATGCGATTTCTGTACAACTTTGTAATATGTTTTCATTGTGCCAAAGTTGCAGCAAAGTCAGACCAAAGTCGTACCGATCCGAAATCTAATTAAAATTGCGGTAAAATCGCAGCAAAAAAATTGCAGTAAAATCGTGTCACACAAGTGTGAAAGGGGCCTTAATAGTATTATTTATGATTAATATTTTAACTATTAACAATAATATTTTTATTATTGTGTATTTGACATTTATTTTTTATAATATTTATTAATAACAATATTATCGATTATTACTTAATTATTTTGTTGTTAATTTTATTTATTATTTTTATTATGTATTTGACATTTTTATTTATTAATTATGTTATATGTATTAATAACATTATTTATTATTATAACTTTTAACAATAACACTTTTATTTTATTTTTTTGACATTATTTATTTTACTGTATTTATTAAAATAATAATATTTATTATTAAGATTAACAATATTAGATTTTTTTATTGTATATTGACATTTTTAAAGTTGACATTTAATTTGCCTATACTTTGCCTTCCCTGTCCCCGCCCCTTCATTAAACACGCTATGACATTTTTAATAAAACCTTTTCCATTTTCACTGGGCCTCTGTGCTTCTCTATGCAGTGCAGGCAGATCATGGCGGATGGGAGGAGCTGACATAGCCTCAGTACTCCTCTGGAAAGTGCACAGCCCTGATACAAGCAGTGGGCTGGCTCTTGGGAGGAGTTATGCTAATGACAAAATGCCTCGATGGTGGATGTCAGTCTGGAGAAGTGGGCGGTCCTAGACAGGCTGTATTTGCATGCAGGTAACGCCCACATGTGATGCTGATTCTCCATGATTGAAAGAACTGAAATCCAATGAATGAAAGGGACAGGTGAAGGACAGGCAAGCTGGGGAAGAAAGAGGCTAAATGATGCTGGGTGTCCTCCAGCTAGGAAAGGAGGCAGGCTCTGTTTTGCAGCTTCTAATGCACACTGCCAAAGGCTTACAGTGTGCAGTGAAATCAGTGTAGGGGAGGGGAAGGTTGAAGCTCCATCACTGACCTCCATGAGCAGTATATCGCGGGAACTCTGTTTCTGCACTTTGGGATGCTGAACCTTCACAGCGACTGTCCGGCCGTCCCTCAGAACCGCGCGGTGCACCTGAGCCAATGAAGCCGCACCCAGCGGCGCTTCCTCAAACCGCTCAAAGACATCATTGGCCTAAAGGAATAAGAAGGATGATGAGGATGAGGACACCGGGCTGAGCTGTTATGCAGCATTAATCACCTGCGGCTCCACAGCCCACCCAGACGCCCCGCACCTATAAACGCCCCACCGCCCTCCAACCCCCCCGCTCAGATTTTCGTTCGGTTTGTGTGATTCTTATTATTCCATTGGTGAATAATTGAGCTAATCTCTCCCCTCTCCAGACTGCAATAACAGCGGCAATAAATCTCAGTTTGATATCGTTTTATTAGGCACGAGAAGGGCGATTTATGAATACATTGTGACCCGTCCTGATGGCCCTATCAGATGTGAGGACGGCTGATTAATTACAGCTCATAATAAGCCAAAGCGCGGCGTACAAACAGCCATCCATCAGTGCCCGTCTCTGCGCCACACCGCCACGCCACACCGCCACCACATCTGATGATAAAATACACAATAAAAGGAAATTATAGCAATCTGGCCCAACATTGAAGGGTTTAACCCCCTGCCACCCAGACACCACAGGGTTACCCCACTTACACCCAGTCACCACAGGGTTAACCCACTGCCACCCAGACACCACAGGGTTACCCCTCTGACACCCAGACACCACAGGGTTACCCCACTGCTACCCAGGCACCCAGGATTACCCCACTGCTACCCAGAAACCACAGGGTTACCCCACTGCCACCCAGAAACAACAGGTAACCCCCTTCCTCCCAGACACCATAAGATCACCCAGACCAGCGTGGCAGCATCACCTCTTTGCCCAGTTCCTCTCTGATAACACGCAGCACATCGGGCAGCGGAGTGGGCGGAGCCTGACTGTGCAGAACACTGAGGGTGTGGGTATATTCTGGCGGGAGCAGGTACTCCAGGGCGCCTAGGTGCTGCCCCACCTTGATGAAGGTACCCCGGTTGGCACAGCAAAGGTCCAGCAGATGGCGGGCACAGCGGCTGTTTATCTGTGGGAAAACAGTGTTATGAAAGCTTCAGAAAATACAGATATATACAGCACACTAGATTTACAACTTGACCTCCAGAAGGTTTTACCCCCTTCATGACCAGGTATTTTTTTGCGATACGGCACTGCGTTACTTTAACTGACAATTACGCGGTCGTGCAACGCTGTGCCCAAATAACATTTCTGTTACGTTTTTCCCACAAATACAGCTGTCTTTTGGTGGTATTTGACCACCTCTGTGTTTTTTTATTTTTTGCGCTCTAAAATTACATTTTTTGTTGCAGGGGATGCCCAAAATCTGGACTTTTATTTTAGCGCAGACTTCTGGGAAAATCACTGAGCCAATCACACAGGCGGGAAATGACGTTTCTGGGGGGCGTTCTGTACACCATCTGTGTTCAGAAGGTCTCCAAGTTGCCATATTGCGTTTTATGAAGAAATTCGATTTTTTAAATTTTTCATTGGATGTTTTGCAGCAGAAAGTAAAAAATAGTTGTTGGTCTTTTTTTTTTTTTTTTTTTTGGTGAGATACTCCCAAAGTGAAATAACATCTAAAGGGAGGCAGTTCCTGACACTTTCCTAAATAGAATCCTGCAACTGCAGCAGATGGTTAATAATTATAAAGTCACTCCCATTCAAATTCACTCTGCACATGGACACAGACAGATATTTCTTCACAATAAGAAGATAGGAATCTGCAACAGCTCTTAGCGGTCTTCTCCCAGAGCCGCCTTCTCCCAGAGCCACCGTGTGGAGTTACGCTTTAAACCCAGCACACATTAAAATCAAATTGTACAATCTTCTGCAGGTCTCGTTCACCTGTTCTTTGCTCTCTGATTAGTAATCTGCATTCAGAGCGCTCTTCAGAGGAGCATTTGACAGGCAGTGAGGAGGCATTGTATTGCCTGCTTTAACCCCTTAAACAATGTGCATGGCACATGATGGCAGGGTGCTTGCAGTGCTGCCTCATTCACTTGTGTTCAGTAGGCACTACACCCACCGAAAACAACAAAGGGTGTCATTTTTACTGCAGCTTGGAAGCAAAGCGTCACAGCCATGGCATAGGTACACCCCCTGTAGCTAAAGGGGTAGCGGTTTTGGGGCAGTAAAAGCATGACCCAACTGCATGGTTTTTCCATTTCCTCAATCTCATGTCTGAATGAGGCTTAGGTCTACCAACAACTATGTAGTGAAGGGCCAGCCTAACAGGATACAAACTGATTGTATAGATTAGGTCGGCCCATACATTACATAGTTTTAATAAATTTAAAGTTGGTTGTATAAAGCTTGTATGGTCAGATTGTAATGTGTATGGTGACCATTACAGATTCAATCTGCTGAAAGAATTGATCGGAAATTGTAACCACTCTTGCTGCCCACGTAATGCACATCTGCGGCAACAAAGAGAATGGGCTAGAATACCTGCAGGTGGCACACATGCATTCATGTGCAGTAGAACATTCTGTGCTGAGAGCTTGCACTGCGTGCTCCCGCCACAGGGACTGAACTGTCTCAGCCTCTACTAAGGTTAGGAGCCAGCGGGACTGGGTTCCAACCATGTGACCACTGTAACAGCCAATCTCAGTGGTCACGTGACTGGACAATGTCCCTTTAAAGGGATCCTTACATGGGGGGGGGTTGGATTAGATTCCAATCATGTGACCACTGTAACAGCCAATCTCAGTGGTCACGTGACTGGCCAATGCCCCTTTAAATGGATCTTTACCCTGGGGGCGGGACTAGATTCCAATCATGTGACCACTGTAACAACCAATCACACAGTGGTCATGTGACTGGCCGGTCCTTCCTGCCCCCCCTCATGTGACCACTGTGATTGGCTGTTACAGTGGTCACATGATTGGAATCTAGTCCCGCCCCCCAGTGTAAAGATCCCTTTAAAGGGGCACCTGTCAGTCATGTGACCACTGTGATCGATCGGGAGCTAGTCCCGCTGGCTCTTATTATTAGCAGAGAGACTAAGGCTGGCCACGGACAGTTCAAATTTCGTCTGGTTCCTCGAACCATGTGTGGGCAGGCTGAATGTACCAAGTTGATTGATCGATCAACGTGGGTATAACCAGCCTGCCAGATTCACTTGCAATTATCGCCCAGGTCTGTGACGTCACAAGGGGGCAGGGTCTCTCGGTTACGTCACAGCATGGCCACACCCAATAGCTATAAAAAACTGTAAGACACGGGAGCTGCCAGAACGGTGTGAGAATCAGTCGAGGGAGGAGAGCTTTTTTTTTTTTATCTGGTTGACAGCGGAGGAAGACATCGTGATTGACGTTGGATCCTCATGGGGGACATTATTCATTTTTTTGTCAAAAACTGCCTCATGTTTTGTGTTACACTACACTGATTTTTTTGGGGTGAATGGGTAGTGGTACTATGTACCCCATACTCATTCACATGGGGGGGGGTGGGATCTCGGGCCCCCTTTCTTTCTTACAGATTCCGATAAGCCCCCCACCCGCAGACCCCCGCAACCACAGCCCAGGGTTGTGGGGATGAGGCCCTCATCTCCATCAACATGGGTGGGAGAGGGTGGGGGGGGGGCAGAGGCCTGGCATGGTGATGCTCGTGTGTCACCTCCCCCCCCCCTTTCCGAACCTGCCAGCCTGCGTCTGGTATGGATTTGGGGGGGTATTTTTTTTTTCAATACATTTTGCATTGCTAATGCCCAGTGGCATGCCACATGTCGGATCAGTTAAGATGCTGATCCAACTCTAAGGGCAGAAAGCGCACCAATTCAGACTAAAGTAGTGCAGGAACCTTTTCAAAAGTTGGACCAGTTAAGATGGCTCTCAAAAGGGAACCATTGATTTTGACGTGTCATGCGACTTGTGCTCTCGAAGTCGGAGTGCTTATCGCCCCAGTGTGAACCGGACCTTAAAAGGCTGTCATCACACAAAAAGTTTCCTGCAGGTGGTGCCCCATTGTTCTCTGTCTGTGTTACTGCAGTAAACCATTGCTATGCCTGACAGGTTCTATGCAGGAGTCCCGACCAATCTTCTGCAGCAGTCAGGATACCGTGTGTGAGGTCAGACAATCCTGTTTGTTACATGGCAGTCATGTGACTTTTCTATGGCGGCATGGGAAAGAGTGCCCAACACAAGCAGTGATACTACCTGGTAATTCATTTTTAGTCTTTATTGGTTAGGAAAACAATGTATGGCCAATGCATTTCGGGGATACGGACGTCTTCAGGGCTTAGGTGAAGTCTTGTGGTCAGGTTTATACTGTACACTGGTGTGAAAATATGGGGACCTGGCTACTGGCATAACGTGAACGATCATTTGGACCTGGCATCAGCCGATTGTAGTCCCTGTACAACTGAGCTCAGACTGGGAGCTGGAGAAGCAGCACCAACCAATTGTGCTGCAATGCAGGGATCATGCTGACAGGAGGAGAGAGCAGAGTGATGGGGAGGTGAACTCATAATTGGGCTGCTCCTCTTTTCACTGTCCAGTCTCAGGCCAGGGGAGGGCCCATGACAGAATGGGCTCTGAGGGAGGTGATTGAATGATGCTGGCTGTGAATAAATCTGGAATACTGAGGACATCTACAGGAGGAATAGAAGCACTGCAGGGGACAGCTCTGGGCTGAAGATGGGGATTGCAGCAAAAGCAGTTGTAAGCTTTAACTGGAAAGTGGATGTATTCTTTACACTGCAAAAGCAGCCAAAACCTTTAGACATATAAAATAAAATCCGTTCAAATTCTAAAAAAAAGTCAAGAAATGACATACAATATTCTGCTCTGTGTCGTGTAATAACTTTCAGGCAAAGCTCTGTAATTGAATGTGACACCTCTAGTAGGATTGCCTAGTAAAAAGAACCAATGGCATGCAGTAACTTATAGTATAGCAACCAATCGGATTACTACTTCCTGCAGTAAGCTTACTGAGAGATGAATTCTGATTGGCTGATATTTTCATTACTCGGGTCTTACAATATTTGAATCCCAAGTCGTGGTTGATTGTTATTGGTTACCGGACAGTGGGGCTGAATAACTAAAATTTGGGAGTGTAAAATCAGGTGTAGCTGTGCATGGTAGCCAATCAGCTTCTAACTTCAGATTGTTCAGTTAAGCTTTGACAATAAAACCTGGAAGCTGATTGGTTTCTATGCAGAGCTGTACCAGATTTTTCACTCGCCAGTTTTAGTAAATAACCCCAGTTTTTAGGTTAATTGCTGTTGGTGCTCCATACCTGGGACTTGATGACATCATATTCCTGTGTCCCTGGAGACACGTTGCGGAGGTTAATGAGGTAATCACAGCTAATGGCCGCCGTCTGTAGGAAGAAGAAACACATTTCTCATGATAAAATCAGAAAAGCAAGACTCTTCCCCATTCATCCACTTGCTAATGACATTTTAACATAAAACCTTTCCATTTCCATGATACAACGTATTACTGATCATGTGATGCCATCACTGGGTCTCTGTGCTTCTCTATGTAATGCAGGCAGATCATGGCTAGTGGACGGGCGCTGTACATAGCCTGCCGCAGTACTGTGCTTAAAGGACCTCAGCCCTGATGCAAGCAGTAAGCTGGCTCTTGGGAAGAGCAGGAGTTCCTAGGCAGACTGTTTGCTAGCAGACCATGTGTGATGCTGAGCCTCCAAGAAAAGGAAGAACTGAAAGCCAATGAGTAAAAAGGGAGAGCCAGGGACAGTCATGCTGGGGAGGAAAGAGCTAGATAACAATGGACGCTCTTCAGCCAGGAAATGAGACCGGCTCTATCTGGCTTGCAGCAGCTTCTAATGCACATGGTGAGCAGCTCACAGTGTGCAGTGAAATCAGAGCAAGCCATTTTAGTCCAGGAGAGAAGCCAGAACAGTACAAGACTAAGGGGAAAGCGGGAGGTCAGCTTTAAAATGTGGAAACACTGAGCAGATCAGTCTATAGATGGTCCCCAAAAAAAGAAAAAGGGGAGAAAGTGGGAGGGGCCAAGAAAACTCGCATAATTCTTTTTGGGGAGGTAGAGGAGTCAGCGATCGCTCACCGCATAGTCAGATAATTGTTATGTATTCACACATAATTGCTCCACATTTGTTATTAATCCCAGCGATCGTTCAGGAAGCCAGCTGTGACATCACAATCCCTATTGATGGATTCCATGAAGAGAAGAAAGCCATGTGCAGAACAAGCACTCTGAGGCTTCATAGGCTGAACAGTGAGCGGAGATGAGCGACTGGCGCCACCTACAGCTCTCCCCTCCCATTACACTCTACAGGCGATATCTGATACAAAGAGAAATAAAGAGTCACGGAATGTCATAGCGGCGATCAGTGACTTATAGAGGGGCTACAATATTGCGGCAGTAATCTGACACTTTTGCCGCTTTTCGGGAACCAGTGACACTAATATTAATACTAATCAGTGTGCCTAGCCAGTGTTTGCATACTGTATGTGCTGCTTTTACTAAGGGATGTGATGGATTTTATCTTCTTATAAACCACGCGTCTCTCCATAAAGAGGACCTGTCATGCACTATTCCTATTACAGGGGATGTTTACATTCCTTGAATTTTCTTTTTTTTTTTTAAGGGAAAGTGTAAAAAAAAAAAATCAAAGCGCCCCGCTTGATGACACCCTGTGAGAGGGGCGAAACGCGTCGATGCAGTTCCTGTCTCCTAAACCATTGACGTCACCTCCGGTACCCGTGGAGCGTGCGGAAAACCAGGAAGTCTATCTTGTTGCTCTATTCATGCCTGTTTATACTGCGGACATTGTAAGTTTCACTCTTTTTTTGTGCAATAAACACCTTTTTAGCAGTACTTCACTATGTTTGCCCTCTTTTGTATTGTCATATTGCTGGAGGGAAACGGCATAGCTTGACTGTGAAGGGGAAATCTCCATAAGACAATGCCACTCTGGTTATCACTATCACCAGAAAAAGCCTGAAAGAACCCAGACTGCAAAGCTGTGGATCAATTGTTTCTGGTGAGTAGGAGGAAAAGAGGGGCGTGGGTCTCACAGCACGGTTGGAGTTTTGCAGCACACCAGCACTTTTTTCGTTTGATTGGCGCACTGAGCACTTTGTTTACAATAGTATATGCAAGCACAATAGAGACTGCTTTTTTCATGTTTGCACTTTATATATCAGCTGGATTCAAGCATATGGACTATTATATTGCACATTCGCATAAGACTGTATTTTGCACATTAGCACTTTAATGCAACTTAATGAGTTTATGTATGCGTTTTTTTTATATTGAGTGAATCTAAGATTGAACAGGGGAGTGCTAGCGCTGTGGTACACTAGTTTGGTCATATTTGGCAGTGTTTAACACACAGCAGCTGCAGATTGTCTGTTCCCCTGGCATATTATTATTTATCAACAGTGCGGGTTTAATCAGTTTTTCACTTAAAATCTCCAGTACATTTTAGTCAAATAAAATCATTTTATTCAACTAAAATCGAATGTGTTTAGTTAAATTGTAATGCATTATTTAAGCATTTCTCTAGAATTTCCAAAATCATTATATACTCCTGAAGTAAAAAAATCGAATATGTTATTATTTATGATATTAGGGTTGAACAAATTCACAGATACAGATTTAGCCACTCTGGACGGTGGTCTGAGGAGACCTGTAATGCTGCAGAGTGCTCTGGACGGTGGTCTGAGGAGACCTGTGCTGCAGAGTGCTCTGGACGGTGGTCTGAGGAGGCTTGTAATGCTGCAGAGTGCTCTGGACGGTGGTCTGAGGAGACCTGTAATGCTGCAGAGTGTTCTGAACGGTGGTCTGAGGAGACCTGTGCTGCAGAGTGCTCTGGACGGTGGTCTGAGGAGGCTTGTAATGCTGCAGAGTGCTCTGGACGGTGGACTGAGGGGGCTTGTAATGCTGCAGAGTGCTCTGGACGGTGGTCTGAGGAGACCTGTAATGCTGCAGAGTGCTCTGGACGGTGGTCTGAGGAGACCTGTAATGCTGCAGAGTGCTCTGGACGGTGGTCTGAGGAGACCTGTGCTGCAGAGTGCTCTGGACGGTGGTCTGAGGAGTCCTGTAATGATGCAGAGTGCTCTGGACGGTGGTCTGAGGAGACCTGTAATGCTGCAGAGTGCTCTGGACGGTGGTCTGAGGAGACCTGTGCTGCAGTGTGCTCTGGACGGTGGTCTGAGGAGTCCTGTAATGATGCAGAGTGCTCTGGACGGTGGTCTGAGGAGACCTGTGCTGCATAGTGCTCTGAACGGTGGTCTGAGGAGGCCTGTAATGCTGCATAGTGCTCTGGATTGTGGTCTGAGGAGGCCTGCGCTGCAGAGTGCTCTGGACGGTGGTCTGAGGAGGCCTGTAATCCTGCACAGTGCTGGATGGTGGTCTCAGGTCTGAGGGATGGCCTGTAATGCACAGTGCTCTGGATGTCCCTGCCAGTGGTCAGAGGAGGCCTGTGCAATGCACAAACAGTGCTGGATGGTGCTCTGGGAGGGGGGGGGGGGGGGGGGG
>BLSH010399117.1:418205-430354 GCA_018402905.1 Glandirana rugosa
TTACTACCGCTAATCTAGGTACGACAGTCCGGACCTTTGGGGATTTGTCGTTCACCTTCGTGGGGGACAAAGAGGGGGGTTACCTCCTGTTCCTTTGCCCTACTCTCGGACCTGAGGGAACTCCTTGAGTCACATCGTAGGAGGAGGTCCCTGTGACGTCAGGTCCTTAGTTCCAGTGGGGTCATGTTCGAGAGTAATCTCCTTCATCTCAGGAACGACCCACCCCGCACAGGTTCTACCGCTGGATCCGTCTGCACACAAGGCCTCGAGATGTCGCAGATAAAGCATATAAAATAGGACTCTTCATATCACCAGGAGTGCAGCTTCTTCCCCTTCTGAGACCTCCTTGGCGTCTTGCTGGGCATGCGGACCCGACTGAGCAATTATATAGGACCACTATACTTCTCAGGATAAAATATACGAAATAGACGCTGTAGAGCTCCGGAACACACGTCTGCCTAGGTCGCCATCTTGGACACGCCCCACCCAGCAAGGACTCTACTTCCTCTAATGAGAGCTTGTACTGGGGTGACCTTGATTCCTGGACTGCAGTGTCCCTGGAGGAGGATGCTACACTGAGTTCCTCAAGGGAGTCCAGGCTCTCATCCCGTTTCCTTGTCCTCCATTGGGGGGAGAAACAGGGGGTGCTTCCACTTGCTGTTTAGGGGTTTCCAGGCCTGACAGCATGGATCTAATCGCCATCATTTCTTTCTGGACTCCAGAAATTAACTCTTTACATGCTCCGTCGCCTCTATATAAACCAGCTTGTCTATGTAGAGTTTGCATAAGGGCTTGCTCCATCCTTATTTAAGCTTAACCGCACAGGACGGGCACCTCTTCTTCTTTCTCCCAGGCTTCTCTGCTTCTTTAAGCTGAGGCTGAGGAGTGGAAATAAAGACAAGAGAGGGACAGGGGCTGCTATCAGACCTGGTGCATCAATTAATAGGTTACCATCACCTTCACCATTGTGCACCCCTTCACCACTGCCAGGCTCCGGGCTTACAGGCCTTTGCCAGGGTCCGGTGCCCATCTAGGGGGTAAGTGGAGGGACCCTGGGGTGTTCCTAACCCTTTGGTTGGTCCTCCCCCTCCACCTCCCCCTTTCCAGCTTGGTAGGTCCACCACCCTTGTGCTTGCCTACCTGAGCTGGAGCCGCACCACTGCTACCATCGCTGGACCTTTCTTCCTCTTGCAGTATTTCCACAGTCTTCCTGGGTTGCTGCGCTGGGAGAAGGACCGGAGCTGAGCGCCCTGCTGCTGTAGCGGCGTCCTTTTTCAAAAGGGCAGCCATTCCGGCGTCCACTGCCTTGCCTGACCCGGAACCGGAAGTGATGCGGTGGAGACCCAACTTCCTTCCGGCAACGGCGGCCGGAACTCAAGGTCCGCCCGCTCCCTGCCCCGCACATTGCGGCGCCTGCAGTGCGAGACTGCAGCCATGCCTGGGAGCACGAGTCCTCCCCGAACTACTGGCCGGAACAAAGTGCCTCCTCTGGGGCCCGACCGGGGCCTCCAAGCACCCGAAGGTGCCACCTTACATCCCCTTTTGGCTTAGCCTCCTCGGCCACCTCCAGGGAGACGAGTTCCCCTGCCTCCTCCTCCAGGGAGGAAACACAAAAGACTGAAGGAGAGTGGATGGTGACCGCCCTTTAAAGTCTTGTGATGTGTTTCCTGCCTTTGGAGGAGGAGCCTATCTCTCTAGTGCTGTCCCTGACAGAAGACTAGAGAAAAACTATTGTTTCATTGGTTTTGGTCGATTTATATTCTTCCTCATATTTTTGGTAAAAAAAGAGAAAAAAAAAAAAAATCACAATCAGCGTATATTGACTGGTTTGCGCAAAAGTTGCCGCGTTTACGAATGATGAGAATTTATGGGGTTTTTATTTTTTTAAATATTAATGGCAGCCATCTGCGATTTTTAGCTGTACTGTGACATTGCGGCGGACATGTCGGACCATTTTGACACATATTTGGGACCATTGGCAGTTATACAGCGATCAGTGCTATGAAAATGCACTGATTACTGTATAAATGTCACTGGCAGGGAAGGGGTTAACCTGCAGGTGGCGCTCTAAGGGTTAACTGTGTTCCCTGTGTGTGTTACTAAGACCCCTTTCACACTGAGGCGCTTTACAGGCGCTATTTAGCTAAAAATAGCGTCTGTAAAGCGCCTCACAAGTCACTCCCCATCCACCCCAATGTGAAAGCCGGAGTGCTTTCCCCATGAGGAGGTGCGCTTGCAGGACGTTACAAAAAGTCCTGCAAGCCGCATCTTTGGAGTGGTGCGGTGCCACCGCCCATTGAAAACAATAGGGTAGCTCTTCCGAAGCAGCTGAACACTGCCACAGAAGCGCGGGGAGCGGGCACTTTTAACCCCTTGTGGGGGGTTAAAAGCGCACTGCTCCTGCCGCTGTAACAGCAGTAAATCCGCCAGTGTGAAAGTGCCCTAACTGCATGGGGGTTGGGCTGGCTGGGGGAGGAGAGAGATCGCTGCTCCCATACACAGGAAGCATACGATCACTCTCCTCTCCCCTGTCAGAATGGAGATCTGTATGTTTACATACAGGGACCCCCGTTCTGCCACTGCGGGGGAGCGATCGCGGGCTAGCCGGTGGACATCAAGTCCGCCCTACCCGCTCCCTGGCTCCCCCTGCACACAGTGAGTGCGCCTCCGGCGGTGCAAGCTGGCGATCTCGCAGCCGTCGTCAGCGGTTTGTGATATTGAGCCACTTCGCCGCTGTCAATCCACGGGGGACGGGCAGCAAGTGGTTAAAATGCAATGTTTAGGATGTAAGGGGATGGACACCTGGAAGGCAGCATTTACCATGGAGACAACCGAGCTCCAATAACGAGGTCGTTCCGGACATCCCGACAATGGATGGATGAAATCTCCTGTGTCTCCATTACATCTACAAGGAGGGTCTGGGTGCAATCCCATGGAGGAGTGCAGCCTGTGTGCGATATTTGCTGCATCTTCAATGCATTGGACGGGAAGAAGCATTTTTTTTAATCTGACCAAGAATGCAGCAAGCAGGATTTTTATCACCACAATGAAGCCCAACAGACCGGTGGGAGGACAGAGAATTTAAAGGGATGCATTTTTCTTGAGCTTTTCTTGCGCTAAAGATGCCAATAATGGCCGACAATAAATTCACATTCATTTAAATTCATGAGCTTAATTAAAAAGGTGAATATCATACAATTATATATAAAAATATATATATTAAAAAAAAACTGTCATTTTCGGTTTCGGTGCATTCTGCATTTTCGGCTTCAGCACCAAAATTTCCATTCAGTGCACCACTAATAATTATTATTAATAATAATAAAGTACATTAATAATGATTATCCCAGCCATGATGAGGAGGACAGATAATAAAACCAATTAGACATGATATATAAGATTATGAAGAAGTCACAAGTGCCTGAAGTCTGAAGTGTCAGTGTTTCTCTCACTGACAGCTGCAGGGTCAGACTCTCATTGGTTCCTGTAGGGCAGCCCAGGCAGTCGAGCTGTATCACCTACCTGCTGTCCAGCTTCCCCTCTCTGAACGGCTCTCCTCCCCCCTTTCCCTGGGGTTGGTAGGTTCCAGAGGACGCGGTGAACTCTGGGAAATGTAGTACGTGGCTCCTCACTGACCTCTGTGCTGGGAGGATTTGAAGCATACAAGGGGTGTGGCTAGAACAGACCATCTTCCCCAGGCGTGAAGGGGGGAGCTTCACATAGCGTTACATAAGCCACATACCGGTGTAGCTTATGTCGCCATTTTTTCTGAGCCTTTCCAATTCTCTCTCAAAGGCGAACTTCAGGAAAATGGCGGAGAAGCCGTATGGAAAGCACAGTGCCCAATCAGAAAACGACCTAGGGCCACCTGACCGCCTGCGGAAGCTGGGCGGGGTGAAGGGCGGTGACGAAATACGCGACGCTCCTCCTCATCCGGCGCGTCGCAGGACCACATCCGGCGGGGGAGAAAAAGTGGAAGATGTCGCTGTCCTGGTGAGCGGGACCGGGGGGGGGAGTCTGAGGGAGGTTGTTGGAGTTTAACAGGCGGGGAGAGAGACGGGCTGCTCTGTATATACGGTGCCCGCTCATATCCGGGCGGAGCTGCTGTGGTGTGACGGTTGGAGGCGGTTCTCTCAGCTCCATTCAGGGCCTGGACCCCCTCCCCCCGCCTGTCCCTTTATACCTGAAGGTGCACCTTGCTAGTCCCGTGTTGTTGGACCCCCTTTTGCCTTCAATCTTTGTGGCATAGATTCAGCAAGGCGTTGGATCTTTGTGACATGGTGCATTATCCTGCTGGAAGGAGCCATCAGAAGATGGGGACACTGCAGTCATAAAGGGGTGGACATGGTCAGCAACAATATTCAGGTAGGCCAGGGGGTTTAACACCTTCCTGCCTGGAGTATAGAGAAATAGCAGCCGGGCGGCTTGCTTTTCAGGAACGGCGTCCTATGACGTCACCACGCTGGCACGCCGCAGGACACCGCGCATTTCTGGTTTCGGTAAAGAGCTGATGTAGCGGTGCACAAATTCACTGCTCTCACGATTCGATTATCCGATCAACGATTCACGATTACTGACCGTGGTTTTCATTAAAAAATTAATTACACAGCCCCCCCCCCCCATTTACATTATACAGCCCCCCCCCATTTACATTACACAGCCCCCCTATGTTATACGGCCCCCCTATTTACATTACACAGCCCCCCCCATTTACATTACACAGCCCCCCCCAATGTTTCATTACACAGTCCCCCCATGTTATACGGCCCCCCTATTTACATTACACAGCCCGTTTATTTTATATGGCCCCTTGCACTCCCAGGGGACCCCGTGCCTCTCCCGGGACAGCCCAGCCCCTGCACTCTAAAGTTGAAACAAATCACTGTCAGTCCCTCTGGCATTTCTTCCTACGGTGTGTAAGGGTTAAAGCGGAGTTCCACCCAAAAGTGAAACCTCTGCCGGTTGGATCCCCCCCCAGGTGTCACATTTGGCACCTTTCGGGGGGAGTGGGAAAAGGACACCTGTCCTGTCCTACACATCCGGGAGCTCGGGCCGGCGGCCGCTGACATTAGCAGCCCGGCTCCCTCCTCCCTCTGCTACTGGCTGCTGGGCCAATAGCAGAGCATAGCGGAGCCTCGCACACTCGTGACCACCCAGCCCGCCTCTCTCCTCTTGTCTCCAGCAGACGTCGGTGGTGGATGTTCTGCTGGGAAACCTTGGCTCCTGCCCTTCATGTGGATGTAACTTGACACGTAACACCTACCTAAACATTGCTGCTGACCAAGTACACTCCTTCATGGATATCGTATTCCCTGATGGCAGTGGCCTCTTAACAGGATAATGGGCCCTGCCACACTGCAAAAATGGTTCCAGAATGGGTTGAGGAACACAACGAGTTTGAGGTGTTGACTTGGCCTCCAAATTGACCTTGGCCTCTCAATCCAATTAAGCGTCTATGGGACATGCTGGAAAAACAAGTCCGATTCATGGAGGCCTCACCTCCCAACTTACAGGACTGAAAGTGGTTGTAAAAGCTCAAGTTTCTTTTACCTTTATGCATGAAGGCAAAATACCTTCTGTGTGCAGCAGCTCCCTCTCTTACCTGAGCCCCATCTCGATCAAGTGAGCATGATAGCCTTGGCTTTCTGTTGACTCTCACTCCTCATTGGCTCCCATTGCTTTTATTCAGCTAGTGAGCCAATGAGGAGATAGCGAGGGGGCGGGGCCAAGCTGAAGCTCTGCGTGTGAATGGACACGCAGAACAGCGGCTCAGGAGCAAGCCTGCTTGGGTGGCCCCACAGCAAGCTAGAGGGAGGGGCCAGGAGCGCTGGTGAGTGACCTGAGAAGAGGATCCAGGCTGCTCTGTGCAAAGGAGGAAGTATGACATGTTTGTGTGTTTGTATGTTTTTCTTTTTTGACAAACAAGCCTTTAATATCACTTTAAGGCTGGGTTCACGCTTATGCAATGCCAAACATTGTATGTGATTTGCACCGCATTTCTGAGCTCTTTCTTTTGCGCTGGAATCGGATCGCATGGGTGTTTAGACCCATGCGATCCAATTCTACAGTTTGCATTGTGTTTTTCAAACTGATTTGGGGTGTCATTAACTTTATATTGACACCCGCAGCAGTTTGCAGATATCGGTGTGAACTGCCTGTGAATGAGATGCGATGGGGGAACGCGCACAGGAATCACGCTGGTTGGCGCATCGCACCAGTGTGAGCCAAGACTAAAGGATCTGCTACTGACGGCTTGGCGCCAGATAGCACAGTATACCTACACAGATGTAGTGGAGTCCATGCTGAGATGGGTCAGGGATGTTTTAGGCTCATGCACACTCCTTTTAGGACCAGAGCACTTTTTGAGATTCGGCACTGCGCCGCTTTAACTGACAATTGCGTGATCTTGCGACGTTGTACCCAAATGAAATTTGCGTCCTTTTTTTCCCCATAAATAGAGCTTTCTTTTGGTGGCATTTGATCACCTCCTGCGTCATTTCTGATCGCCGCTATAAACAAAAAAACACCAATTTCTCCTATCGTTCACTGACAGATGCAGCTCATCATGACATGTGGGGTTTATGCCTGTCCCACTAGGAGTTAACTAGGCAGGGAAAAGGAACAGCTGGCCCCTCCCATGGGGGCCGTCCTCTCTTCCTACATAAACCCCCTCATAGCCTAGCTCTCCAGTTTTTATGCCTAGTGTGCAAAGAGTTGACCTGGCTTCCCTTTAGGGGAATTTGTGGTCCTGTTTGTGACCTTTTTCATTTTAATTTTTTTTTCTTTTTATTTGACTAATATCAAGAAGCCGGTCGGGGCATAGAGGGTCCACGGGCTCTGTACTGTCCCCGACCTGGCTGACCGATGCGTGCCAGTCCTGACGTATGGGGACCCGCCCCATCGTGCCCGTTCCGTGCGGGCGGCCTGGGGTGCCCCCCCTTGCGCCCAGCCCCGGATGCGATTCGGGAAGGGCGATTTTCTGGCCTGCAGCATACCGCCCAAGAAGGGGCGGAAGGTCTGCGACTGGGTGGCTACCCACGGCGCTCGTCGGAGTGGTGAGTGAGTTCCCCTTTTCAGGGGCGGAAAGGGGGGACGACTGCAAAAAAAAATGTTTTTTTTTCTTGCTGGGTAGCCGCTGGTGGGGGCGCGTGGAGCTCACCCCCCCCCCCCCCCCCGCACCGATCGTCTAGGCCGTTCATATCGTTTGTTCGCCGCGGACCATTGCCGTAGCCGCAGACATTTTGGGCCTATGGGGCTTTCCCTCTAGCGCTCAGAGCGGCCGTTTGCGGTACTGCACGTTCCCTGAAGGTGTTTTTGGCCTCTAGTGGCCATTTTGACTGCATGCCTCTGCAATACACGTGTGTGCAGCGTTTTCCCTTCTCTGTGGAATGGTGGTGATCTGGCGGTGCTGCTCTTCTGACAATCCATCCAGGATTACAGGCAGCAGAACAGCAAGTATAGCTGGGCTCCCCTGTGGGTGCTGGTGGCGGTGGGTGCAGTCCTCCTGGTTTCCCTGGTGCACTGTGGGGTGGTGTGCGGCAGTGTGGGGGTGCCTCATTCTCTTTTAGTCTCCCTGTGTGTCAGAGTTTGCTGGGGGAAAAACAATGACCGATTACACTGCTGAATCTGCTGAGGAGGCATCAGCGGCGCAATCTGCGCAAGGGGCATTTTTGGACCAGCTGCGGGCGGTCTTTAGCAAATTTCTCCCCTGGGCGGAGGTCGCCCAACAGGCCCCCAAGAAGCACCCCCCCCCCCTCCTCCTCTTTATTCATCAGGGGAGGATTCTGAGCAGGAAGTGGCCTCAGGGGTCTCAGGGACCCAAGTAGACCTATCTGATGGGGAACTGGGCCCATCGGACGGCGAAGAGGTTCATGAGGCGGCTGCGCGTGAGAAAGTGTTGGTTGCCACCATTATCGCTGGTATTCGCACTAAGCTGCGACTGGCCCCCAAGGCTTACCCCTACAATGAATTTTTTGATCATTTTCTTTATCGTGAATGGCAGCGTCCACAGCACTTTTCTTCACTGTCAAAACGGTTCGCTGCTCGCTATCCCTTTTAAGGAAAGCTTTTTGAAAAAATGGGAATCGCCTGTGGTGGACCCACCGATAGCACGCCTTAGTAAGGCGACGACCATTCCTCTGGAAGGGACTCCTTCTTTTAAGGATCCCGCTGATAGAAAAACAGAGGCGCTTTTAAAGTCGCTGTTCCTGGTGGCAGGTTCCGCTGTGCAACCAGCCTTGGCGTCCGCCATGGCGGCCCAACATCTATCCGAGTGTATGGCAGAGCTCCTGAAGGATCTGGAAGACGGTCGCCTGATGGATGCACCACAGAGGGCTGAGTTTTTGCTCCAAGGGTTCAAGTACCTTTGTGATGCGGCGGCTGTTTTACTGCCGATGTTATCCAGAATAACGATTTTTGCCGTCATACTCAGACGGATACTTTGGTTGTGTTCTTGGTCCGGTGACCACGCTTCCAAAAAAGGTCTTGCTGACCTCCCTTTTCAGGGTGGACGTCTATTTGGTCCACTTTTGGATGAGATTATTAAGGACTTCACGGGAGGTAAGAGTACCTTCCATCCAGAGCCCCGCAGGTGTGAGTTTCGCCGTAGACAGGGGGCCCCCTCCTTCGGGTCAGAAGAAGTTTTTTTTCTCGCGCCCCGGGCACAGCAGGTAAAGGGACCCACCCCGGTAAGGTTGCTGCAGGGGCCGGAAGACGGCAGTGGCAGCGCAAAACCGAAAAGGCGGAGGACAAGTCCTCCTCAGCCTGATGGGTTGCCCCCACCCGGGTTTCGGGTGGGGGGACGTCTTCTGGGGTTCGCAGACCGGTGGCTGGCTCACATTTCCGACCCCTGGGTCCGGGAAGTGGTATCCACTGGGTACACGATAGAGTTCAGCTCTCTACCCCCAGACAGGTTCTTCCCATCAAATTTAGGGCTCCCGCAGGAACGCCGGGAGGCTCTTTTTGGGGCTGTACAAGCACTCTCAGACCATGGGGTGATCGTGCCAGTGCCTCCAGAAGAGAAGTTTCGAGGGTTCTACTCGAATCTATTCGTGGTTCCCCAAAAAGGGGGGGGGGGTTCGGCCCATACTGGACCTGAAGGCCCTGAACTGGTATGTCAGGGCGCGGAAATTCCAGATGGAATCTATCCGCTCGGTCGTGTCCGCCCTTCATTAGGGGGAATTTGTGGCGTCTCTGGATATCAGGGATGCGTACCTCCATGTATCCATTCATCCACGACATCAGCGCTTCCTGCGCTTTGCGGTGGGAGACCTCCATTTTCAATTTGTGGCACTCCCCTTCGGCCTGGCCTCAGCACCTTGAGTTTTCACAAAACTGCTAGCCCCGGTGTTGGCGTTGCTATGACAGAGAGGCATTGCGGTAGTAGCCTACCTGGACGACCTGCTCCGCCTCGGCTCTGGAGGAGAATGTGGGAATCACAATGACCTCACTGCAGGAGTTTGGCTGGTTGATCAACCTGCAGAAGTCGTCGGTCTCTCCATCCCGTCGCCTGGAGTATCTGGATCTAATTCTGGACACAGAGCAGGCGAAGGTGTTCCTCCCTCCAGCCAAGTTGCTGTCTCTGCAGTCGGCAGTGCGCACCCTCTTGTCGCACCATTGGTCCTCATTACGGTTCTGTATGCGGGTGCTGGGGGCTCATGGTCTCGTCGTTCGAGTCGATACCTTTCGCCCAGAGTCACACTCGTCTCCTTCAGCGAGCAATTCTGGCTCGGTGGGACAGGTCCCCTCGGTCATTGGATCTCCTGATCTGTCTGAGCTCCCAGACCAGGGCGTCTCTGACCTGGTGGCTTCGCGACTCGGTTTCTGATTCAGGGGAAGTGATTCCAGCCCCTTCAGTGGGTGATCATCACCACGGATGCCAGTCTTTCAGGCTGGGGAGGGATCCTGGGGCAGCTGTCTGCCCAGGGCTGTTGGTCGGCACAGGAAGCTTGCCTCCCCATCAATGTTCTGGAGCTGAGAGCAATCAGATTGCACCCGGAGGTGTTCAACCAAATTTGCCGCAGATGGGGGACGCCGGACGTGGATCCCATGGCGTCCCGGTTCAATCACAAGGTGGAAACCTTTGTGTCCAGAACGAAGGATCCGTTGGCAGTGGCCACGGACGCTCTGGTGGCCCCCTGGGGCCGTTATCGTCTTCTGTACGCCTTCCCTCCGATAAAACTGCTTCCACGACTGATACGCAGGATAATGGCGGAGGGGATACCAATAATCCTGGTGGCTCCAGATTGGCCTCGGCGCGCTTGGTACACCGACGTGGTGCAAATGGTGGCAGACGCCCCTTGGCAGCTCCCGCTGCGAGACGATCTTCTATCTCAGGGACCCATCTTGCACCCTGCTTTACCCTCGCTGGTTTTGATGGCTTGGCTATTGAGTCCCAGGTGCTAAGAGACGGGAGTCGCCGACTCCGTGATTCCTACTTTGTTAAAAGCTCGCAAGTGTACTTGCAAGATTTATCACCGCACCTGGAAGGCTTATATAGCTTGGTGCGAGGCGGAGGGCCATAACCCTCGCTATGTCGTGTCCGGGGTCCTGACTTTTCTACAACAGGGCTTGAACAAAAGACTGGCTTTAAGTACTCTCAAGGGCCAGATATCGGCTCTGGCGATTCTCTTTCAGAGGCCTTTGGCTTCACACTCATTGATTCGTACCTTTTGTACAAGGTGTGCGACACGTGGCGCCTCGGGTGAGGGCTCTGATGGCTCCGTGGGATCTGAATTTGGTGCTTTCTGTTCTTCGGAAACCGCCTTATGAGAATATCGGAGATTTCCTTACAACTGCTGTCGCAGAAGGTGGCCTTTTTTAGTTGCCATCACTTCCGCCAGACAGGTGTCTGAATTAGCAGCACTATCGTGCAAGTCTCCCTACTTAGTCATGCATAAGGATAAGGCGGTCTTGCGACCCTCTCCTTCCTTCCGAAGGTGGTTTCTTCCTTTTACATTAATGAAGATATTGGTCTTCCTTCATTGTGCCCTCGTCCATTGCACCCAAAGGAGTTTGAATTGCATGCTTTGGACCTAGTGAGGGCCTTACGAGTGTACTTGGCTGCTACAGCTTCTTTTCGCAAAGCTGATGCCTTGTTTGTGCTGCCAGAGGGCCCATGCAAAGGGTTGGCGGCCTCGTCGGCTACGATTTCTCGTTGGATTAGAAAAACCGTGACCCATGCGTATTCTGTTCGGGGCAAGGTTCCCCCTTTTCCGGTCACGGCTCATTCTACCCGGGCTGTTAGCACTTCCTGGGCTTTCAGACACCAGGCCTCGGTGTCACAGGTGTGCAAGGCGGCAACTTGGGCCTCGGGTCGCACTTTCACTAAGTTTTTTATAAAGTTGATGTTTGCATCTTCGGATGCTGCTTTTGGCCGCAAAGTTTTGCAGGCGGCAGTGTAGGTGCGTCTGGCGCCTCCTTAGAGGTTCAGTTGGGTACTGTTGTTAGCGTTTACCCACCCCTCTTTTTGACACAGCTTGGGGACATCCCCACACGTAATGGAGAGCTGCGTCTGTCAGTGAACGATAGGAGAAAAAGGGATTTTGTTAAAACTTACCGTAAAATCCTTTTCTCCGAGTTCACTGACAGACGCAGCACCCACCCCTCTGTGCTCTGTTCTTGTACGGCTTGTGTAGGAACTGAAGAGCTAGGCTATGAGGGGGTTTATGTAGGAAGAGAGGACGGCCCCCATGGGAGGGGCCAGCTGTTTCTTTTCCCTGCCTAGTTAACTCCTAGTGGGACAAGCTTAAACCCACACGTCATGATGAGCTGCGTCTGTCAGTGAACTCGAAGAAAAGGATTTTACGGTAAGTTTTAATAAAATCCCTTTTTTTTTTCTTTTTGCTAAAATACAAATCCAAAAAAAAATATATAAAAAAAACATTTTATTTTCATCGGTTTTGGCCGATTTATATTCTTCCTCATATTTTTGGTAAAAATAAATCAAAATCACTGCGTTTGGTTTGTGCAAAAGTTGCCACGTTCACAAATGATGAGAATTGATTCATGGGGTTTTTATTAGTAATGGCGGCGATCTGTGATATTTTTTTTTTTTTTTTTTGCGATATTGCGGCGGATAAGTTGGACCATTTTGACACTTTTTTTGGGACCACTGGCATTTCTACAGTGATCAGGGCTATGAAAATGCA
>BLSH010399117.1:437201-452724 GCA_018402905.1 Glandirana rugosa
TGGGAGATACGGGGCTGGCCGAAGAACTATCGTCTAGTTTCAGAACTATTTTCAGTTTATTTTCTTTTGAATTTTATTTTTTACCAGTGTTTGTCCTGGTGTTTAAGGGGATTTCCCTTCGGTCCAGTTGAGGAACGTTTGATCCGTATTCTTGACTTCTCGATACGATACTCCCCCAAATACATCCTTCTCTCCTGCCGGGGGTACCCTCCCCGGTCGACAAAGAAAAGGGACGTACCAATTGCGGATCACCCTGTTCGTATTTGGGGTGCAGTACTACTCGACGCAGACAGTCCCTTGCTATCCTCTTTTCTTATGCCTAGTTTGCAAGGAGTTGACCTGGCTTCCCTTTAGGGGAATTTGTGGTCCTGTTTGTGACCATTTTTTATTTTAAGTTTTCTTTTATTTGACTTTTATCAAGACTTTGATCTGCTATCAAGAAGCCGGTCGGGGCATAGAGGGTCTTGGGCCCTGTACTTTCCCCGTCCTGGCCAACCGATGCGAGCCAGTCCCGACGTATGGGGACCTGCCGCATCGTGCCCGTTCCATGCGGGCGGCCTGGGGTGACCCCCCCCCACTTGCACCCAGCCCCGTATGCGATTCGGCAAGGGCGATTTTCTGGCCCACAGCATACCGCCCAAGAGGGGGCGGAAGGTCTGCGACTGGGTGGCTACCCACAGCGCTCGTCTGAGTGGTGAGTGAGAGTTCCTGCCTTTCCCCCCTTTTAGGGGCGGAAAGGGGGGCCGACTGCCGCATATAAAAAAAAAAAAAGTTTTTTTCCTTGCTGGGTAGCCGCTGGTGGGATGCGTGGAGCTCCCGTTCACCCCCCGCACCTCACCGATTGTCTTGGCCGTTCGTTTCGTTTTTCACCGCCATGCGGCGATCAGCCGCCCTTTTGCGGCGAACCGCCGCCATTTTGCCATAGCCGCGGACATCTTGGGCCTATGGGGCTTTCCCTCTAGCGCTCAGAGCGGCCGTTTGTGGTACTGCACATCCCTGAAGGTGTCTTTTGGCCTCTAGTGTTTAATGGCGGCCATTTTGACTGCATACCTCTGCAATACACGTGTCATGCAGCATTTTTTTCCTTCTCTGTGGAACAGTGATCTGGCGGCGTGGCTCTTCTGATGATACATTCATCTGCGGTGGCAGATTACACTGCTGACCCTGCTGAGGAGGCATCAGCGGCGGCGCAATCTGCGCAAGGGGCTTTTTTGGACCAGCTGCGGGCGGTCTTTTAGCGAATTTCTCCCCCGGGCGGAGGTCGCCCAACAGGCCCCCAAGAAGCGTCCCCCCTCCTCCTCTTTATTCATCAGGGGAGGATTCTGAGCCGGAAGTGGCCTCAGAGACCCCAGTGGACCTATCCGATGGGAAACTGGGCCCATCGGACGGCGAAGGGGATCAGGGGGGGCGCCAGCGAAGGGACTCCTAAGGATCCCGCTGATAGAAAAACAGAGGCGCTTTTAAAGTCGCTGTTCCTGGTGGCAGGTTCCGCTGTGCGTCCGGCCTTGGCGTCCGTAATAATGGCGGCGCAACATCTGTCCGAGTGTATGGAAGAGCTCCTGAAGGACCTGGAAGGCGGTCGCCTAATGGATGCGCCGCAGAAGGCTGAGTTTTTGCTCCAAGGTTTTAAGTACCTTTGTGATGCGGCCGTTGATTTACTGCCGATGTTATCCAGAATAACGATATTTGCCGTCATACTCAGACGGATACTTTGGTTGTGTTCTTGGTCCGGTGACCACGCTTCCAAAAAAGGTCTTGCTGACCTCCCTTTTCAGGGTGGACGTCTATTTGGTCCACGTTTGGATGAGATTATTAAGGACTTCACGGGAGGTAAGAGTACCTTCCTTCCAGAGCCCCGCAGGCGTGAGTTTCGCCGTAGACGGGGCCCCCTCCTTCGGGTCAGAAGTTTTTTCGCACCCAGGGCGCAGCAGGTAAAGGGACCCGCCCCGGTAAGGTCGCTGCAGGGGCCGGAAGACGGCAGTGGCAGCACAAGACCGAAAAGGCGGAGGACAAGTCCTCCTCAGCCTGATGGGTTGCCCCCACCCGGGTTTCGGGTGGGGGGATATCTTCTGGGGTTCGCAGACCGGTGGCTGGCTCACGTTTCCGACCGCTGGGTCCGGGAAGTGGTGTCCACCGGGTACAGGATAGAGTTCAGTTCTCTACCCCCAGACAGGTTCTTCCCATCGAATTTAGGGCTCCCCCAGGAACGCCGGGAGGCTCTTTTTGGGGCTGTACAAGCATTCTCTGACCATGGGGTGATCGTGCCAGTGCCTCCAGAAGAGAAGTTTCGAGGGTTCTACTCGAATCTATTCGTGGTTCCCAAAAAAGGGGGGGTTCGGCCCGTACTGGACCTGAAGGCCCTGAACCGGTATGCCAGGGCGCGGAAATTCCGGATGGGATCTAACCGCTCGGTCGTGGCCGCCCTTCATCCGGGCGTGTCTGGACATCAGGGATGCGTACCTCCATGTACCCATTCATCCACGACATCAGCGCTTCATACGCTTTGCGGTGGGAGACCTCCATTTTCAATTTGTGGCACTCCCTTTCGGTCTGGCCTCAGCACCCCGAGTTTTCACAAAACTGCTAGCCCCGGTGTTGGCATTGCGGTAGTAGCCTACCTAGACGACCTGCTCTTGCGAGCGGAGTCCGCCCTGGCTCTGGTGGAGAATGTGGGAATCACAATGACCTCACTGTAGGACTTCGGCTGGTTGATCAACCTGCAGAAGTCGTCGGTCTCTCCATCCCGTCGCCTGGAGTATCTGGGTCTAATTTTAGACACCGTGCAGGCGAAGGTGTTCCTCCCTCCGGCCAAGTTGCTGTCTCTGCAGTTGGCAGTGCCCATCCTCTTGTTGCACCGTCGGTCTTCATAACGGTTCTGTATGTAGGTGCTTGGGCTCATGGTCTCGTCGTTCGAGGCAATACCATTCGCCCAGAGTCACACTCGTCTCCTTCAGCAAGCAATTCTGGCTCGGTGGGACAGGTCCCCTCGGTCATTGGACCTTCTGATCCGTCTGAGCTCCCAGACCAGGGCGTCTCTGGCTTGGTGGCTTCGGGACTCAGCCCTGATTCAGGGGAAGTCGTTCCTGCCCCTTCAGTGGGTGATCATCACCACGGATGCCAGTCTTTCAGGCTGGGGAGGGATCCTGGAGCAGCTGTCTGCCCAGGGCCGTTGGTCCGCACAGGAATCTCGCCTCCCTATCAACGTTCTGGAGCTGAGAGCAATCAGATTGTGCCTTTTTCACTGGACAGTGAGATTGCAGGGTCGTCCGATTCAAATTCAATCGGACAATGCCACAGCAGTGGCGTATGTGAACCATCAGGGCGGCACAAAGAGTCCAGCGGCAGAGGCAGCTCTGATACTACGTTGGGCGGAACGTCACGTTCCGGCGATCTCAGCCATTTACATTCCGGGTGTGGAGAACTGGCAGGCGGACTTTCTCAGTCGCCAAACGCTGGACCAGGGAGAGTGGTCTCTCCACCCGGAGGAGTTCAATCAGATTTGCCGCAGATGGGGGACGCCGGACATGGATCTCATGGCGTCCCGGTTCAATCACAAGGTGGAAACCTTTGTGTCTAGAACGAAAGATCCGTTTGGCAGTGGCCACGGACGCTCTGGTGGCCCCCTGGGGCCGTTATTGTCTTCTGTACGCCTTCCCTCCGATAAAACTGCTCCCGCGATTGATACGCAGGATAATGGCGGAGGGGATACCATTTAATCCTGGTGGCTCCAGATTGGCCTCGGCGCACTTGGTACACCGACGTGGTGCAAATGGTGACAGACGCCCCTTGGCGGCTCCCGCTGCGAGACAATCTTCTGTCTCAGGGACCCATCTTGCACCCTGCTTTACCCTCGCTGGCTTTGACGGCTTGGCTATTGAGTCCCAGGTGCTGAGAGACAGGGGAGTCGCCGACTCCGTGATCCCTACTTTGTTAAAAGCTCGCAAGTGTACTTCTCGCAAGATTTATCAACGCACCTGGAAGGCTTATATAGCTTGGTGCGAGGCGGAGGGCCATAACCCTCGCTCTTATGCCGTGTCCATGGTCCTGACTTTTTTACAGCAGGGCCTGAACAAAAAACTGGCTTTGAGTACTCTCAAAGGCCAGATATCGGCTCTGGCGATTCTCTTTCAGAGACCTTTAGCTTCGCATTCGTTGATTCGTACCTTTGTACAAGGTGTGCGACACGTGGCGCCTCGGGTAAAGGTTCCGATGGCTCCGTGGGATCTGTATTTGGTGCTTTCTGTTCTTCAGAAACAGCCTTATGAGAATATCAGGGAGATTTCTTTGTCATTGCTGTCGCAGAAGGTGGCCTTTTTAGTTGCCATCACTTCCACCAGACGGGTGTCTGAATTGTCAGCACTATCGTGCAAGTCTCCCTACTTAGTCATACATAAGGATAAGGCGGTCTTGCGACCTTCTTTTTTCCTTCCGAAGGTGGTTTCATCCTTTCACATTAATGAAGATATTGTTCTTCCTTCGTTGTGCCCTCGTCCATCGCACCCAAAGGAGTTTGAGTTGCATGCTTTGGACGTAGTGAGGGACTTACGAGTGTACTTGGCTGCTACAGCTTCTTTTCGACAAGCTGATGCTTTGTTTGTATTGCCAGAAGGCCCGCGCAAAGGGTTGGCGGCCTCGTTGGCTACGATTTCTCGTTGGATCAGACAGACCGTGACCCATGCGTATTCTGTTCGGGGCAAGGTCCCCCCCTTTTCTGGTCACTGCTCATTCTACCCGGGCTGTTGGCACTTCCTGGGCTTTCAGACACCAGGCTTCGGTGTCACAGGTGTACAAGGCGGCCACTTGGGCCTCGGTTCACACTTTCACTAAGTTTTATAAAGTTGATGTTTGCATCTTCGGATGCTGCTTTTGGCCGCAAAGTTTTGCAGGCGGCAGTGTAGACGTGTCTGGCGCCTCCTTAGAGGTTCAGTTGGGTACAGTTGTTAGCGTTTACCGACCCCTCTTTTTGACACAGCTTGGGGACGTCCCCACACGTCATGATGAGCTGCGTCTGTCAGTGAACGATAGGAGAAAAGGGGATTTTATTAAAACTTACCGTAAAATCCTTTTCTCCGAGTTCACTGGCAGACGCAGCACCCACCCCTCTGTGCTCTGTTCTTGTATGGCTTGTGTACGAACTGAAGAGCTATGCTATGAGGGGGTTTATGTAGGAAGAGAGGACGGCCCCCATAGGAGGGACCAGCTGTTTCTTTTCCCTGCCTAGTTAACTCCTAGTGGGACAAGCATAAACCCCACATGTCATGATGAGCTGCGTCTGTCAGTGAACTCGGAGAAAAGGATTTTACGGTTTTAATAAAATCCTTTTTTTTTTTTTGGATATGTTTTATAGCAGAAAGTAAAAAATATATATTTTTTTTTTTCCAAAATGGTCTGCCTTTTTCCCCCCTTTTTTTTTTTTATTTTTTTTTTGTTTATATCGCAAAAGATAAAAACCGCAGGCGGTGATCAAATCTCTATTGGGAAAAAAAAATGACAATTTATGTACAGTGTTGTATGACCGTGCAATTGTCAGTGCATATCACAAATAATGGCCTTGTCATGAAGGGGGGTAAATCTTCCGGAGCTGAAGTGGTTAATACTGCTTTTATTTATATAAAAAAAAAAAAAACCTTGGTAAAAGTATAGTTAGCCATACATCAGGGCTTGACAAATTTGCTTTAAATCTAGGAGTCAGTTTTTTTAACCTTTTGCCTACTGGTTACGTTCACCCACTTCCCACCCAGGCCAATTTTTCAGAGCAGTCGGACTTTAAAAGGCAATTGCAGGGTCGTGCAACACTACCTAAATTACTCTTCTATAATTTTTTTGAGACAGATAGGGCTTTCTTCTGGCGGTATTTATTCAGCGCTGGGGTTTTTTAGTTTTTGGTAAATGCATGAAAAAAAGACTGAAAATTTAGTTTAAAAAAAGTCTTCATTCCTGTTATAAAATTTTTTGCAAAGAAGTATTTTTTTTCTTCTTCACTAATGTGTGGGGATGGGGCTGCACTGATGAGGACACTGAGGAGGCTGCGCCGACGGCCACACTGGCTGTCCAGGGGGTAGGGGGCTCTCGGGTTGGCCAGACCTGACTCTGAGCCCGTCTGGGGGGATCCCTGCAAGGCAGTGTCCGGCTCGGGGCCATTGCTGAGCATGTTCAGATCCGCCGGTTCCTGCTCTAGGGAATCTCCAATGGTGTGCCTGGCTGCTCCTCCCCCATGCTAGCCACTGGGGCTGACAACAGCCCAGGCGCCAGGCCGCATTTTCTAGTCGTAATGGGGACCTGGCACCTGGGGTTTGTCAAGCCCTGCCATACATAGTGCAGGCTGAATAAAAATAAAACCATGTATTCCTTACTATACAGCATGGATGGATGAATCTCCTGCTGTGCCCATTGTCAAAATCCCTGAACAGCAGCTGCATTTGGACAATGCCGCTTGTTGGTCAGCAGTTTTCCTCCCGGCTCCTTCAATTTTTCACTCAAGGGATGTCGCAGGAGGTGTCCACTGAGCCAAATTCATACAGTGTATAGCCAGCTTTAGCCTCCCGTTCCTGACCACCTTCTGGAAATGCCACTAAACATGCTTCAAAATGAGTCAGAACTACTTATCCGCATACTTGGAAGACAGATGATCGGCATGAGAATCAGGCGTTCCCACTGCCTTTTTTTTTTTTTTTTTTTTTTTTTTTTGTCGCGCAACTTACTGTGTTGTGCATAGGACAGCCAATTCATTTAAATGGGCTGCCGTGTGCATGTTTGCCACTGCAAAGAAGCTCTGGAACCAAATTTTGGCCCTGAGCCAGGTGCATTTTTCCATGCAACAATCGCGGCAAAATTCCATCTTGTTTGGGGTAAGGAATGGCACCCAAATGTGTGTTGCACTTTTCTCCTAATCAAATGTGATCTGCGCCTAACTGCACATTTTACTCCCTGGAAAGAAACTGATTTTTAACCCCTACATCTCTCACACCGGTATATTGCTTATGGACCGGAAATATCAGTGCATTTTTTTTTTTGTCTGTGGCTTTTATAAAAACAAAAAAAATCATTTTTGCAAGATATCTAAAAGAAACAGTTTTTTTTTGTGCAGCAGGGACTGCCGCTTCCTCTGAAAAGCGATCCATGCTTGGATTTTTGTTTAGAGGTGTGTGACAGGCAGTGGGGAGGCGTTGCACGCAGTTGTGGTGCTGCCCCATAGAACTGCTTTGGTCGTGTTTGGCGGTGGCGCCACCTGCAGAAAGCAGCGTGCTGTTTAGGTTTGATCACAGCTGCAGCATCTGTATAGCTGTATGTTCGTGTTCAGGCGGGTGGTTGGGGAAAGCAAAACCGTGGCTCAAGCGCCCACATAGCACTCCCAGTTTCCACAATTGGTTAACCTCTTCCCGCACACGCTGTCTTTTGGCACTTTATTTGCCAGACTCGGCTGATCACAGATCGGGGTAAAGGGCCAATTGCATCGGCTATTTACCACGTGATCAGCTGTGTTCAATGACAGCTGATCACGGAAGTAAACATAAGCTGGCTATCTGCTTTTTCTTTCCTCGTGCTGACAGCATGAGAAGAGAAAGAGAGCCGATAACTGGCTTGTTTTAAAAGGACATCGGCACAGATAATCAGGACACTGATTATCAGTGCTGCCAATCAGCGCCCATCAATGCTGCCTATCAGTGCAGCCTCATCAGCGCACATCAATGAAGGAGGACAATTACTGGTTTGCAAAATTTTATAACAAATGTTCGGTCTTTTTTTGTTTAGTAAAAAGTAAAACATGGTGATTAAATACTACCAAAAGAAAGCTCTATCTCTGTGAAAAAAGTGATAAAAATTTTTTTATATGAGTACAGTGTTGCATGATCGTGCAATTGTCATTCAAAGTGTGACCATGATGAAAATTGGCCTGGACAGAAAGGGGGTAAAAGTGCCCGGTAGGCAAGTGGTTAACCTGCAGGCAGTTACTGCACAGCTCAGGTGAACACTCAGCCCCTGCAAACGCCTCACACTTGTCGTCCTCTTACTGATTATTTTTCGGGGAACATTCAAGTATCCTCTGTGTAAGGGCCGTGTCTGTGAAGTCACATTAATTTATTGCATTGTTGCTTTCTCTGCAGGATTTTGGCGATGGAGGGGCGTTCCCGGAGATCCACGTGGCACAGTACCCCCTGGACATGGGCAGAAAGAAGCGCATGTCCAATGCCCTGGCTGTACAAGTGGATGCAGAGGGGAAGATCAAGTACGATGCCATTGCACGGCAGGGCCAGGCAAAAGAAAAGGTGAGGGTCTGCAAAATGTTGGGCGGGCTGGTGTGAATCCGGGCTCAAAGTCTCTGGCAGTTGTTGGTCATTACTGCTACTTGTTTATTCCTCAGCTCATGTCAGCCGTCTCTCAGTATAGGCTGCCTGTTACAAGGCTTGTCCCCTGTCATGTTATAGCTTGTGAAATGTTATCTAATAGAATCCTTCAGCTAGAGACTCTGGAATCTGATCTACTTTTTTGTCTGTAGGTTATATACAGTAAATACACAGACCTGGTACCTAAGGAAGTGATGGATGAAGATGACCCAGGGCTGCAGAGACCCGATGAAGAGGCAGTCCGAGAGGTAACAATTTTTGGTTTTATTGTTGTGGATTTGTGATTTATACTGTGCGTAACTGTGGTGTTCCTAGGTGCGCTCCATCATGCGGCATCCCCAGAACGTTATCTGAGCTCTCTTCAAAAGCTGAGAGTCTGCTACTGACGATCAGGTGCTGGTAGGACGGACTTCTGATGCTGTCGGCACTGTGCAGCCAGTCGCAGTGCCACATGATCCGGAGTCCCTCCTACCAACCTTGGGTGTCAGAGCTCACTTAAAAGGTATCTGCCGTTGGTAACTGGTTGCTAATAACCTTGTTTTTCCAGCTGACAGACAAGACCCGCCAGGCCCTGGATAAAGCTGTGTCTCAGAAGATAGCCGCAGCCATGCCGGTTCGAGCAGCAGACAAGCTGGCACCAGCACAGTACATCAGGTGAGGTGCAGAGATTTGGGAGGGCAGATCTTGCAGGGAGGGTCTTCATTATATGGAGAGAAAGGACTGTGCTAGGAGGGTCCTCATTACGTGGGGGAGGGTGGACTGTGCTAGGAGGGTCCTCAATAAATGGGGGAGGGTGGACCTTAAAGTGGAATTATGGCAAACCTTTTAAACAAAGCCCATCAGCGTTCCAACTAGTCCCGGGCACTTCCATCTTCTGGTCTTCCTCCCGGGTGCACTCAGTTCAGCTACTTGAATGGCCAAGCTACGATGATGTCACTCCTATGCATGTGCACAGGAGTAACTTGATGAGCTGGGCTTTAAAGCATTTGTCAGAAGAGAACACTAGAGTTCAATTCCGCTTTAATTGGGGGGGGGGGGGGTTCATTACACTGGGGAGGTTGGACAGTGCCAGGAAGGCCCTCATAACATGGGTAAGAGTGGACTGTGCCAGCAGAGCCTCTTTACATGGGGGAGGGCAGACCTTTCTGATGGGGTTCTTACTAGAAGGGTAGCTTAGTTCCAGGAAGATGTTTAGTACATGGAAAAGGGGTTTACAATGGGAAGGGTCGACTGCCAGGTAGACCTTCATTATATGGAGGAGGGTGTACTGTCATAAGAGGGTTCTCATTACATTTCCTTGTCTATTGCCAGGTACACACCATCTCAGCAAGGTGTGGCATTCAACTCAGGAGCCAAGCAGAGGGTCATTCGTATGGTGGAGATGCAGAAAGACCCCATGGAGCCACCACGTTTCAAGTGAGTGCTGACCGGTCTTGTAGGGTACAAGACTGGTCTGGGTATTTGTAGTATAATGATGGGAAGCAGGATGTAAATTCATCACTACATCATCTTGCTCCTCCAGAATAAACAAGAAAATCCCGCGTGGCCCCCCGTCTCCTCCTGCTCCTGTGATGCACTCCCCCAGCAGGAAGGTAAGTACTCCTTGGTTGTGGAGATAGGTGTTTTAGGAAAAATTTGAGTGATGTATTTCTGTCTTGCTCTGTTATCAGAAGGACCTTTTATTCTGTGTTGTACAGTGGGGGGAGGGGTAAATGTATTTCTGGTAACTCAGATATTAGTGCAGTGAGGTGGAGCTCTGTATACACATCCAGGCACCATTTGATGGTGAATGTCATCTGCATTGTTTGTATGTAACAACAACATTTTCTGTCTGATTTAATTTTTAGATGACTGTCAAGGAGCAGCAAGAATGGAGAATCCCCCCATGCATTTCTAACTGGAAAAACGCCAAGGTAACCTAATCTGAGCTGATGTGTCAGTCACCCCTGGTACACACCAGCAGCATATGATGTGGCCAATACTCTCCTGTCTGTATATGCTTTTTTGTTGTTGGGGGGAGGCACCTCAACATGGCATGAGGCACCTGGGAAAATTAGGTTTCTTTAGATTAGCATTGGGAGACCCAAATAGAGCAGAGAATCTGTGCAGGGGGTCCTAAAATATACTGAAGGCATGCTGACATTCTAGTAAATAGCACAGCTGTGCAGTATATACTATGGTGTCGCTCACGATGCAGGGCCCAGAAATCCTCTGAGATATTCAGTTCCAGAATGATGCAAGGAAGAGCAGGGAGTCCAGGGCCTCAGCATCGTCAAGATCAACTGATACATTATGTATGGCAAAAATGAGTTGTCAGAACAATTAAATCTACCATGAAACACTGATCTACCAGATATTATATGTAAATCTGGATCATGGGTGTAAACAAAGGTGGAGGGGTTTCCTCCATGGATTATACTTCTGTCTTTAGACATTGCACAGCAGCAACTTCAGCAATTATCATTTGCTCCCCCAGCATTGGCCAAATGTTTATCATTTTCTTTCCCCCCAGCAGTCAAAATTGTGATATAACTGACTTGAGTAATTTAGGGTGTAGAGGCTCATGATGCTTTTCTGGCTTCTTTTCCTTTCTTTAGGGTTACACCATCCCATTGGACAAGCGTTTGGCTGCTGATGGCAGGGGCCTCCAGACTGTCCACATTAATGAGAACTTTGCTAAACTGGCTGAAGCTTTGTACATCGCTGACAGAAAGGTGAGTGTGTGTCTGCAGATGTGTACATCACTGAATTAAGGGAGTGTATGTCTGAGGATGTGTGTGTCCGGGGATGATGTGTGCAGTGCTGATGGGATGTGAGTGTGTGACTGAGGATGTGTATAGCGCTGAAGGGAGGTGAGGATGTGTGCAGTGCTGACAGGTGAGTGCGTGTCTAAAGATGTGTACAGTGCTGACGGAAGGTGAGTGCGTGTCTGAGGATGTGTACAGTTCTGACGGGAGTGCGTGTCTGAGGTTGTGTACGGTGCTGATGGGATGGGTAGCAGGTGTCTGGTGATTTGTGTGGACGGTAGCCATGTTCCTCCCCATTAACATCTGACTGCCCCGACAGGCTCGGGAAGCTGTGGAGATGAGAGCCCAAGTGGAAAGGAAGATGGCACAGAAGGAGAAGGAGAAAAAGGAGGAAAAGCTGAGAGAACTGGCTCAGATTGCCAGAGAACGCCGAGCTGGAATAAAGTCTCATGTAGAGAAAGGTGAGACCCATAGTGTACAGGTATATTGTAGGGGGGTTCTGATGATATCCCAATACTTAGATATTGACTATTGATATTTCTCCTCCAGATGATGAAGCCAGAGAAAGGGATGAAATCAGAGATAACAGGCGAAAGGAGCGACAACATGAGCGTAACCTGTCCAGGGCAGCACCTGACAAGAGGTAAAACAATCTTGGGGGGGGGGTTATAATTTCATGTCTAGGGGAAGGTTATGGGAGGTCATCTAAGCAATGCGCATATGGATAAGACCACCCAAATTGGAAGAAGAGGGGAAACAGCCAACCCCATTGATGATAATAAAGCTGCAGTGTGAACACAGAGGAAGACCACTTAATGATTATGTGCATGACTTTTTATCTTTCAGGTCAAAGCTGCAGAGGAATGAGGATAGAGACATCAGTGAACAGATTGCTCTTGGAATACCCAGCCAGCGACCATCAGCGGAGATCCAGTACGACCAGCGGCTCTTCAACCAAAGCAGGGTAACTCCAGTTCCCACTACTGCCCTGTTACTACACCTCTGATCATACAGCCATGTACAATGTTCACTCCACTTTGGAGATGGCAAGAGGAGCCCCAAAGAAAATGTAGAAGTAATTTCTGCTTCCATCAGATTCCACTTAAAAATGAAATGGCCCTAAGAGGGTGCAATGCAGACAGCACCAAAATCATTGGTGAATAGTAAGCTGGAGGCATATTTGGTACAGCAGGACTGTTCCCTTAGTGTCTTCAATTCAACATGTTTCATTATAAGACAAGTGGCAGCAAGGCCAGGTCTTGAATGCCAACGTACCAGCTGCTGGTTCACTATAGGCAGGCAGCAGATGTGAACAAAGGATAATCCACGTGTCACTTGCAGCAGGAAGGTGCTTTCTTTACACTGAACAGGAAAGAGCACTCTGAGTGTGTGCACCACATTCCTCACAACTGATGACGTCCGTGATCCATCCATTAGCGTGACCCCTTCTGTGGTAAAGCCTATGGCAGTGGGAATTTTTAATTGCGCACAATGATTGCAGTAGCAAAGTAGCTCCCAGTCCTTTGCCTACTTCCAAAGGACACAGCCATGGCTTATACCTGGAGAGTGCTATGTGGCTTACACAGTGCTCTCAGGCTTGGAAATGCCACAATGCAGAGCCCAGTGACTGAAGGTCACATGTCCAATCCGCCAAAGCTCTAAGCTGAGAAAACGCAGATACAGATAGCTGTGCATAGAGGCTAGCTCAGCTGTGTAGCAGAGACTTATGATTGTAAACCCTCACTTTTTTTAAAATAAAAACATGCCTATACTTACCTGCTTTGTGCAATAGGCTTGCACAGAGCAGCACCGATCCTCTTCTTCTGGGGTGCTCCAAGCCCCTCTACATCAGGTGCCCCACAGAAAGCTTTCCATGGGCTCACTCCTAAGTCCCACTGCTGCATCCATTGACACAGACCGCAGGACTCGGCCCCACCCCCGTGTCACAGCTTCTGATTGACAGCAGCGGGAGCCAATGGATCTGGCTCAGGTAAGAAAAATAGGGGGGCAGCTGCAGCACAGAAGATTTTCACCTTAATACATGCAATGCATTAAGGTGAAAAACCTTAAGGCTTTACAACCCCTTAGACTGGGTGGGGGGGGGAGAAACATCTTGACATATCACCTGTCAAACACACTTGGGTTGCTTTTCAGAGGAGCAGTACTGTCTGCCGCACATGTAAATGAGTCCTTAATTGCTTTTGGTGGCTCCCTTAGGAGTTATAGAAACATAGAAAAGTGACGGCTGAAAAAGACTGAGTAGTCCATCGAGTCTGCCCCTTTTCTTATTTTTTTTATTTTTTATTTTCACATTAACCTCGTTGTCTGACTATATATTTGTTTATCCCAAGCATGTTTGAAGCCATTTACTGTTGACTGTCTCCCAACCTCTGTTGGTAGTTTATTCCAATCATCAACCACCCTTTCAGTAAAATAATATTTTCTAAGATTAGTTTTGAACTTCCCTCCAGTTATTTTAAGGTCATGTCCCCGTTTTCTTAATTTTTGGTTTCATATTGAAAATGCTGCCCTCCTGAACCTTATTCACCCCCTTGATGTATTTAAAGGTTTCAATCATGTCTCCCCTCTCCTTTCCTCCAGACTGTACATATTAAGTTCCTGAAGTCGCTCTTAATATGTTTTATCCCCCAGACCTTTCACCATTTTTGTTACCCATCTCTGAACTCGTTCTATCTTATTAATATCTTTTTGTAAGTGAGGTCTCCAGAACTGGACACAGTATTCTAAGTGAGGTCTCACTAAAGATCTATATAGAGGAATCAGAACCTCCTTCCTTCTGCTGGTGATCCCTCTGATACATCCCAGAATTCTATTTGCTTTTCCCACTGCCTGGTCACACTGTTCATTTTGCAATCATCTGAAATAAGCACCCCTAAATCTTTTTCTTTTGTAGTGCTGGCTAGCACTGTACCCCCAATGTTGTACTCTCCAAAGGGATTATTTTTCCCTAGATGCATTATTTTACATTTAGAAATATTGAACTGCAGTCTCCACTGCTTTGACCAATCTTCCAGCAATGCCAAATCATGTTCCATATTACACATGAGGTTGGGGTGGTTGAGACATGCCCCCCTCCCAATCCTTACACCCTTTAGTTATAAAGGCAGCAGCTGAGGGTGTACACATTCCACAGCTGGAATCCTACCCTCTGTTGCATTTGTTGGGTAATCACAACCCATTCAAGTAAATGGGGCCACTCTGCAACTGCATGCAGTGCACGCAGTTACAACAGGCTAGTGCTGGGGCAAAGCAGCTGGTGAGGTGATACACCACCTTGCTGCTCAACTCTTTGCTCACTGTACTACACATGGTTGCAGAGCTCTTCACTTGAATGGGTTACACTAGGTGGGTGCTACCCCCGCCAAATGTGACTGGGTGTATAATTCCTACTGCGACATGGGTACACCACTTGGCCACTACAGGCAGTCCCCAAGTTACGAACGACTCCTACTTACGAACTGAGCAGCACCAGACACATCCCACAGTGCTGTATAGCATAGCCACAAGAGCCCCAAATAACACAACTGCACACGGAGTGCCTGTTCACATGTGTCCAGTGTATCCAGAGTGCGGATTCAGTGTGCATTGAAAGAGCCCTGTCCAGTGAGGTCTGGATCAGGTGAAAATTCAGGTCCATTGACTTCTATGAGATTGCTTCTAAATTGCACATCATTCAGTTGTGAACAGGATACGATCCTGACCTGATCAAAAACTGACCTGCTACAATCATGATCTGATCCTCATCAAAAACGGACCTGATACAATCCTGATCTGATCAAAAACTGACCTAAAAAAAACGACTTTGTAAATTAGCTGTGAAAACCGAGCTTCAATTTGCACCGCACATGTGTGAACCCAGCCTCAGCAGTGCCCTAAACATCCCACATCTCTGCACAGGTTGACGTTACATTTACAAATGAACTGTTCCGACTTACAAACAAATTTAATTTAAGAACCAACCTACAGTCCCTAACCCATTCTTAACTTGGGGGCTGCCTGTATGTCTAAAGGTGGTGTTTGAGGGGTGGTAAACACACCTGCCCAAAAGTCTTTGCTGTTGTCCAGGAACAGGGAACACCCAGCATCACTTAATGCTCTACCTCCTAACCATTTGTGTTGATTTGCAGGGTATGGACAGCGGCTTTGCTGGTGGGGAGGATGAGGTATACAACGTATATGATCAGCCTTGGAGAAGTAGCAAGGAAATGGCTCAAACCATCTACCGGCCCAAGAACCAAGAAGTGGATTTCGGCCCAGATGTAGACACGCTGATGAAGAACAACAGGTGAGGACAATGAATATGCACACAGGTCACTGACCAAATGATTCCTCACTATTTTCCTTGACAAGCATTCTCCTCCTCAGATTTGTACCTGATAAAGAATTCACCGGCTCAGACCGCAAGCAGCG
>BLSH010399117.1:474051-484164 GCA_018402905.1 Glandirana rugosa
AATACCTGACTACTCTACTCTCACTGACAAGTGCCTGGTCTACCTACCCGAACACCGACCTAGTCATTGTCCGTGTCTCGTGAAACTGAGTCTGAGGTCGTTCCACCTCCACCCCATGAGCATCCTCGACCATAATAATTACTACTCGATCAAACTGGAAAAACCCAACTTCTACCTGAGTTTTAGTTGAGGGTTTGGATGACGGTCAAAATCTTCTGTGAAAGAAATTCATCACCATGTCCTTTTTCAGACGTAGAAAGTTCTTCGGATACTATAAATACGTCCTGTTACGAGGTAACGTACGTAGTCTCATGAGGTGACGCACCGATCGATCACTCCAGAAGTTCTACTTTATTATTACTGTACCGGGGGAAGTAGTGGACTGGATTGTGGAGCAACTCTTGTACACCCGGGAAGCGTGCGATCGTTCGGGTTCCGTCCGGACCCGGACCCGGACTTTGTCCCGAAGTTCGGACGGACCAGCAGAACCCGAACTTCCAGGTGTTCGCTCAACTCTATTGACAACCAATTTTTTGTGCAGCAGCAGCCTCCCAGACACCGTTCAGAGAAGTGTACTGTATTCCTTCACCGTAAATCTCCCATTTAAGAAGGGCCCACATGTTCTCAACGAGGTGTTAGGTCAGGTGATGAAGGGGGCCATGTCATTATTATTTCATCTTGAAGACCTCACTAGCTAGCCACGCAGTGGAGTACTCTGATGCATGCAATGGAGCATTGTCCTGCATAAATATCATAGGCTTCTTGAAAGATGCAGACTTTTTCCTGTACCACTACTTAAAGAAAGTGTCTTCTAAAACTGGCAGTAGGTTTGGGAGTTGATTTTGAGTCCATCTTCAACCCAAAAAGGTCAAACTAGCTCATCATTAATAATACCAGCTCCTACGAGTACCCCACCTCCACCTTGCTGGAGTCTGAGTCAAAGTGCTCTGTGCCTGTTACTGATCCAGCCACAAGCCCATCCATCTGGTCCGTGAACAGTCACTCTCATCTCATCAGTCCATAAAACCTTTGAAAATTCTTCCGAAAGTCTTCAGATATTCCTTGACCCAGTCTTGACGTTTCAACTCATGTCTTGTTCAGTGGTGGTCGGGTTTCAGCCTTCTTTACCTTGGCCATGTCTCTGAGCACTGAACACCTTGTACTTCTGGATACTCCGGGTAGGTTGCAGTTCTGGAAAATGACAGAACTGAAGGATAATAGGTTCCTGGTAGCTTCACATTTGATTCTTCTCAAATCTTTGACAGTTAAATTGCATCTTTTTTTTTCAACATGTTTCTCGTGACCCTTTTTGACTATTTGCATCAAAACGTTTGATGGTTCTGTGATCACGCCCCAATGTCTTAGCAATTTCAAGAGTGTTGCATCCCTCTAAAATACTTTTTAAAATGTTTGACTTTTCATAGTCAGTGTATCAGTGTAGTGTGAGTATAGTGTAGTGTGTCAGTGTAGTGTGAGTATAGTGTAGTGTATCAGTGTAGTGTGAGTATAGTGTAGTGTGTCAGTGTAGTGTGAGTATAGTGTAGTGTGTCAGTATAGTGTGAGTATAGTGTAGTGTGTCAGTGTAGTGTGAGTATAGTGTAGTGTGTCAGTGTAGTGTGAGTATAGGGTAGTGTATTAGTGTAGTGTGTCAGTGTAGTGTGAATATAGTGTGAGTATAGTGCGAGTATAGTGTAGTGTATCAGTGTAGTGTGAGTATAGTGTAGTGTGTCAGTGTAGTGTGAGTATAGTGTAGTGTATTAGTGTAGTGTGTCAGTGTAGAGTGAGTATAGTGTGAGTATAGTTTGAGTATAGTGTAGTGTATCAGTGTAGTGTGAGTATAGTGTAGTGTGTCAGTGTAGAGTAAGTATAGTGTAGTGTTAGTGTAGTGCACTGCATTACATTACATTTAGTTGTGTATACAGTGCTGTATTTTTTTTTTTGCTTGCTGACATTTCCTATTATTGATTACATTTGGGCAATAAGCCCCCAATTATGTCTGGGAGGCAGATGTTCCCATGCCACTATGAGGGGCCTGCATTGTCTGTATCCACAGGCAAAGGTGGACGTCTCAGTCAGGGCACGTGTGTCTCTGTTAAGTAATGCTGCCCATGCTATCCAGCCACAGAATGCAGAGGAGGTGATGGACTGGCTTACTAAACTATCCTCATCCTCCTCTATCACCCAAGGTGACAATAGTTCGCAGTCCAATGCAGCTGCCTCGTTGTCCACAGCTACTCCTGTCATAGCTCCAGCATTATACACGGAGGAGTAAGCGGAATTATTTGACCGCAGAGTCAGCTACTTGTTTTTTGAGGATGTACAGACATTGCTTGATTCTGATGTTGGTTCTGAGGTTGAGGAAGGGAGTAACATGAGCCTACAGAGAGGGGAGAACACTGATAAACAACAAATTGGCAGTCATGTTCCCCCAGCCGCAGCATATTGCCAAGGTGGTGAGGATGGAGGAGATAATGATCACTGACTCAACTTGGGGGCCTGATAGAGCAGAAGAGGAAAGAGGGGGAGGCACAACCCCAACAAGGCAGGATGTCCTCCAGAGACAGTCATCATGGAACAGTAGGAAGCAGCCACCATATTCCATCAGATTGTAGAGCTCTTATCTTCCAGCCCACTTCCCACAGCTCAGCTGTGTGGGCATTTTTTAGCACATGTGCAGCCGATCGCACTCTTGCAATTTTAAATCTCTACCGCAAGCAGATCAAGCATGCCAAAACACCAGCCATTTGGGTACCACATGCTTGCAAAGGCATTTAACCTCCCACCAACGCCTGTTGGCAAAACCACCTGAAAGCCACACAAAAGGGTCACACTTCTGCCAGCAGCACACCATCAGCTGTAGAGTATAGCAGGCAATTTTTTTCTGCTCCAGCTGCTGGAGTGAAAAAAAAAAATACACTCCCTGCCACCCACATGCCCAGCGTCTAAATTCCAGCTTGACCAAATTGCTGGCTTTACAACTCCTCCCTTTCCATCTGGTGGATTCTTCCCCCTTCCTTGAATGTGCAGAATGTGCTGTACTACAATGGCAGATTGCCACCTTGCAGCTGAATATATACAGTATATGGTCGGCAAGCGATTAAGAAATGCTGCACCACCAAATTGAGTACTGTCAGTAGGGAAGGTAGTGATTCTGTGTTCCTGCTAAGCAGGAACACAGATCTATGCCTTCCAATAATACAAGCACCCCCACACAGTAAGCAAGCACATTTTAGGAACACATTTAACCCTTTGGTCACCCCTGGTGTTAACCCCTTTCCTGCCAGTGTGATTAGAACCGTGACAGTGCATATTTTTAGCACTGATCATTGTATTAGTGTCAATGGTCCCCATAAAAAGTGTCAAAGGTGTCAATTGGAGTCCAATTTGACCACAGTCCCACTATAAGTCGCTGATCACCGCCGTTACTAGTAAAAAGAATTCCATAATTATATATCCCATAGTTGGTAAATGCTATTGCACAAACCAATGACATGTAGCAGAATACATATTGGCCTAAATTGGTGAAAAAAATTAGATTTTTTTCCATTTTTTATTGGATATGTTTTATAACAGAAAGTAAAAAATATTGTTTTTTTTTTCAAAATTGTCTGTCTTTTTTTGTTTATAGTGCAGAAAATAAAACCTGCAGAGATGACCAAATACCACCAAAAGAAAGCGCTATTTATGGGAAAAAAGGACATAAATTTTATTTGGGTACAATTTTGCACGACTGCACAATTGTCAGTTAAAGAACGCAGTGCTGTTTCTCAAAAATGGCCTGGTCATGAAGGGGGTAAACCTTCCGAAGCTGAAGTGGTTAAAGAGCAAGTAAACCCTGATGGGTTTTACTTCCTCTTTATTACCCTGCAATGTAAAAGCTTAATTGACTAGTATGCATCGTATATTAGCCCATTATGTGGCACTTACCTGCATTGGAAGCCCACGATGTCCCCGCTCTATCTTCTGCCCCTCTTCCTTCCGGGGCCGTGGACTCCGGCTCTGTGATTGGCCAGAGTCGCGTGACGTCACTTCCACGCATGCGCACCAATCGCGGCACTATCTCAGTGAAGAAAGGCACGGAGGCCGTTTCTTCACTGCGCATGTGCCCGATGACGTGGGCACATGTGAGTACACTGTATATCTCCTAAACTGTGCAGGTTTAGGAGATATGCAGGGAACCTACAGATAAGCCTTATTATAGGCTTACTTGTAGGTTAAAGTGGTTTGCAAGATCTTCTAAAGCATGCCAGAAGAGTCTGTAGCCATGTCAGGTGATCATACACAGCCAGTGTTTAGTTGGCTGAAAATCAGCGGGAATTCCATCTTCCTGTAAACCGCATGATTTGTGACATGTCCACCAGGTGAAACTCAACTGGCAATTCTGCAGCGACTGCTCATGTACCAGAGGGTCGTCAACGAGTACCTGTGTCAGTATGGACAATTCTTGCAACACCACTGAACACACAAGAGGAGAGGGATGAAGAGGAGGAAACCTTGGGAGTAGTATGTGGCTGGGAGGAGGCAGTTCCAGACACTGTAATCCTCTGACCCAGAGGACTCTGCTTCTCATGCCTCCTCAAACTTGCTATGCATGGCCTCCCTTATTCTTCAAAGCCTGTGAAAGGATCCAAGAATTTGTGGCATCAAGGATAACGATTATTATTGGTTAGCAACCCTTCTTGACCACCGTTACAAGGAGAAAGTCATGGAACTCATCCCATCCTCACAGAGTGAGCAGAGGATAAAATATCTTGAGGGCACTTTCCAGAGTCTGTTAGGTTACAGTCTCAAGGAAAAGCTACTTTTGAGGCTTCGGATGGTCAAAGAAGGAGTAGTAAAGAAGGGGGCCGCCTTAGTGATGCATTTAAAAAAAATTTAGTCCACGGCACCCAATGTTGTTAGCTTTTACATCACATTGGTGGCGTCTGTATCAAATGGTGGAATATTATCTAGGGGCGAGAAAGGGCATGGAGAGCGTTCCAGTAGATGATCCACTGGGTTTCATGAGAATAGACCACTGGCCAGAACTTGCCCAGTATGCAATTGAGCTGCTGGGCTGCCCTGCATCCAGCATACTTTCTGAATAGGCATTCAGTGCTGCTGGAGGTTTTGTGACAGATTAAAGAGCACGTCTGTCCACAGACTCCGTTGACCGGCTAACATTTGTCAAAATGAATCAGTCCTGGATTAGCAGCAGCTATCAGGCCCCTGATGCCGATGTCACCGATTAAGTGTTATTGGGATCTCAAATCTCTGCAAGACCGTCTAGGCTGTCTAGCTTTGTGGATGTTGATTTTATCGTGTAAGTTACGGTGTGAAAGCTCTGACAACACCCAAAGACCAATTTATTCACACCTGTTTGACAGAGGCGTCAAATTTAAATTTTTTACAGCAAAGCTAATTTTTGCTTTCATTAAGACTACCTCTATAGGGTTACTGTGTGAAGGCACCACCAACACCCAAAGACCAAATTTTCCGCACCTGTTACTTCAATCCAAAGTCTGTGAAAGAGAGAACAGACTTTATCTAAAAAAATTGTTAATCTTGGCCTATAATTTGGCTTCTTCACATAAGGCTTGCTCACTGTGGTGCAAAACTTTGTTATTTCATTCAAAGTCTGCAAAATACATACCAGAATTTCTCAAAAAAACTCTAATCTTGTTCCGAGTGCACTAAAATGTGGCCTCATTATACAGAATGGTTCACCAAGCTGTTGTTTACAAAATAAATAAAGCTTGCAGGCAAAATCAATTTAAATGTAATTGTTTTCTTTATATGTCAGTCTTGCTGCAGCAGGTTCTATACACGGTACAGAAGGGCCACTTTACAGGCAAACTAAGCAACTGAACTTGTAACTTTCATGCAGATCCACACACTGAATGCACAGTGTCTTCGGTTGCAGATCTGCACTTACATATCAGAGTCTCCCACTGTAGATCCTTTCACTGAGCTCCCAGTCTCTCACTAGACTCTTCAGATCCCAGCTGCCACTGGATCCCTTGAGCTTCTCCACAACTAACCCGCTATGGCTTCCAAGTGTCACCCACACTGTCCCGCTGGGTCCCTGACTTGGCTCTTTGGCTAACCTGCTAAATCCTCTGCAAACGTCACCCACCCTGTTCCGCTGGGTCCCTAGCTTGATTCTTCTGAAGCTTTCCAAACTTCTTCACCGTCACCGTGCGCTGCAATGCTGAAAATTGCACATACACCTTTTTTTTTCATTTGGTGGCTTAGACAGCCCATTCCATTTTTAATGCAGCACACATTAATGTGTAACATAATGTATGTTAACATGTGCGTTAAATGCAACACACACCTGTGAATGGGCCCATATACTAATTAATAAAAGTGTTTGAGACAAACTTTGTCTCAACCTTGTTTTATCAGTAGCACAGTCAGTCAGCTTTTACATTGTAATTTTCTAAAATGTATGGAAAAAAATTAAAAGGTAGAAGCTGATTGGTTGCTATGGGCAACAGCACTGGTTGGGACAGAACTTGTCTCAGTCACTTTTTATTAAATCCCCCCACCTTCGTCTCTAGAAATAAAATAAGAAGCAGTTGCAGGTATACAGAATAGGCCCCTAGGCCGAGTACTGGCCCTGGGCCTCTCTGACAGACAAAGCTTTGACACCTCCAGGTTGTGCTTGAGCTTTCAGGTAAGCCCGCCGCTCACATTACTTCTGGCTCATTGCTGTGAAGGACTGCCTCTTTGGAATGTTCAGGAGACAGGAAGGGGCAGGCAAGCTTTGTTGCTATGAGGAAATGTAAATCTTTACCTGGCAGAACTTTCTGGAGTTCGGCCTTCTCTGGTTTATCAGTGTGTGTAGGTGTCTGCACTATATACCTGAAAGTTCAAAAAAGCTGACACGTTTCGAGGGGAGTCCCCTCTTCTTCAGAGCTCCCTCTGAGAAAGAGGGCACTCCCCTCCAAACATGTCAGCTTTTTTGGATGTCATCTCAAATTTTGTACTTGTCAGCAGACCATGCTGAGCATCTTGTGGACTGTATTTTGCTTGAGTCATCACATTGTTTGTGAGTATATTTTCATATATACTTTTTTAACAATAAATTGGGGCAAAGGTAATGCACTAGGCTGGTGTGGCCTCTTTTTCTTATCTTTAACAAGTCCAAACCTACCTGAGCTATTTCCAGGTTGACATCTCGGCTGATCATTTGAATAGGCTGTCCAACCCCACACAACAGAGCAGAAATAGTGCAGGCTGCATTTGTTGGACTGCAGCACACAGTGTTCTACTACGCATTGTGGTGTGCTGCAGTGCAGATTAATTGTGAAGGTGGATTGGGTTGCCGTTCATAATGAATGAAACTGCAGTGCACCAATGCATGTAACGTTTGTTAACGTGCATTGCTGCAGCTCAGTGGTGTGAATGGTACCTAAGTCTAGGGAGTCAACGGCAGTGGCGGCCGGTCCGTAAGGGGCGCAGGGGTGCCACCCCCCCCCCAAAGTTCCCAAAGTTAGTTTGCCAAAGAAGAAAGCTACTTTAATGTATTAAAAACTGTCATTTTATTAAAAAATAAATTGTTCATATGCGTATGCATTAGGTCTGTAATTTTTTAAAAAGCATGTGATTTGAGGCTGGGGCTATAATTGGCTTGTTTCAGGCTGTCCTCGGGGCGCAGAGCACTGTGCCCTGAATCCTCCCACTTTTGATTTTATTGAATCAATACTATTATTATTATTATACACGATGTATATAGTGCCAACAGTTTGCGCAGCACTTTTCAAGGGGGGGGGGGGGGGCAGCACAATTACAATACAGTTCAATACAGAAGGGACAGGAGGGCCCTGCTTGTGGAGCATACATTCTATTCGTCATTGCGTTACTTCCGGTTTCTGGATTCTTGTCCCGTGGAATGCAAGGTGTCCCCTGGTGAGTGCGGACCTGGAGGGGTTTGTTCGCTCCCCCAAATATTTAGCACCAGTCGCCACTGGTCAACAGTCTTGCAGCTTTAGCCAGTTTTCATTTTGACCATTCTGGGTATCTGTATGGAGTAAGTTGTTTATTGTAAAAGACATCTAAATAGATATAAGAGATTTTGTTTAACACGTAATGCCATACATAAGTCATTTCAGTGTGATAAAGGGATTTTAAATGTCTTTCCAGTTTTATATTCTTAATGGACACTAGAGGGCGGCCTGTTATATGTTTTCTTAGGAAGCTCAGTTTTGCTTGCTATCTCTTACTTACAGAACACCTTTCATGTCAGCAATGTGTGGCTACATTTCTGGACTTCTTCTGAAAGTGCCAGGTGTCTGGTTGTGTCTGCCTTCAATATTTCTGACATAAAGATACATCCAAAAAGTGCTTGGACTTGACTGCTTAAGCCCCATCCACACAGGCAAATGGAAATATCCAAGATCTTGCTGCTTCTGGCAGCAAGACCCTGCAAAAATGTTATCCTTATGCTGCATGCATGTAATCGTTTCAGTAAGGCCCAGTTCACACCTGATCATTTTGGAATCACGGGCAAAATTGCACGATTCTGCCTGTGATTCCAGAATTGCAGCCAAACGCGGGATGCGGTTGCAGCGCCATTATTTCTTAATGGCACCCCAAATGCAGTGCAATTTTGCTGCGATTGTTGTGCAACAAAACACACGGCATAAAATGAAATGCCAAGCGCTCCGGGCTCAACGCCAACATTTGGTACATAAGCTTCTTTGGTGCATTTTTGGAGAGGAGGGAGGCCCATTCAAAATGAACGGTGCTGCTCCAAAAACGCAGCACGAAATCACGCAAAAAAAGCGTGGTTAATTGTTGCTCAGGTGTGAATGGGCCCTAATATGTACAGGCATACAGTGACAGTGGTTGGTAGTACTGGTAATTTGCTGATCAATAGAATAACCCCCCACGCTCCCTAAATCACATCTAGTGTTCAACCCTCAAAATGTGATATTTAAAACCTGTGTAAGACAAATGAACTAAAAAGCCTAGGTGTGTATGTGAATATAATTCTATGTGTATAACTGTGAATAAATACCCCTGTGTATAATACTTATGGTTGCTGCATGCACACAATTGTATTCCTACAATGTATCCGAATGATGAATCAACATCTCTGTGATGTACAGAAAGTGCTACAGCAACACTGAAATTTACAAAGGAAAAAAAGTTTTTAAAAGCTTGCAATGACTTTGACAGCTGTCACTGCCAGCTTCTTTGTTTAACCCACTTCAATATCCGGTAAGTAGAACACTTCCCTACCACACCAATTTTCAGCTTTCAGTGCTCTTGCGCTTTGAATGCCAATTGTGCGGTTGTGCGACGCTGTACCCAAACAATATTTTTATCATTTTGTTCCCACAAATAGAGCTTTCTTTAGGCGGTATTTGATCACCCCTGCGTTTTTTATTTTTTGTGCTACAAATAAAAAAAGACCAAAAATTTTGAAAAAAAAAAAACGTTTTTCTCTGTTTCTGTCACAAAACTTTGTAAATAAGTACATTTTCTCCATCACTGATGGGCACTGATGAGGCTACACTGATGGGCGCTAATGAGGCAGTACTGATTGGCACTGATGAGGCGGCACTGATGAGGTGGAACTGAAGGGCACTGATGATGAGGCACATATATGCAACACTGATAGGTGGCACTGATATGCTGCACTGATGGGCACTGATATGCAGCATTGACGGGCACAGATAAGCGGCACTGAGGAGCACTCATAGGTGGCACTGATAGGTGGCACTGATGGGCACTGATAGGTGACACTGGTGAGCACTGATAGCGGACACTGGTGGGCAGCAGATGACAGATGCACTAATGGGGGCCAATTCCCTGGTAGTCTAGGGTGGCATCTGAAGTTGGCACCAAGTGCCATTCATGTTGGGCGCTGTGCCCCTTACTTGATGGTCTAGGGTGGGCTCCCTTGTGGTCTAAGATCGGCTACCTGGTGGTCAGGATTGGCTCCCTGGTGGCCCTGGGTGGGCACATGCCTGGTGGTCCCTGGGGCAGGCTCCCCGGTGGTGTAGGGTGGCGATCCTAGGGGGGGCTGCGTTGATAAGCAATCAGCACAGACCCCCCCCCCCCCTGTCAGGAGAGTAGCTGATCGGCTCTCGGGGGGGATCCTAGCGGTGGGATGTGGTGGCC
>BLSH010399117.1:484174-502689 GCA_018402905.1 Glandirana rugosa
CCCGGTGGTGTAGGGTGGCGATCCTAGGGGGGGCTGCGTTGATAAGCAATCAGCACAGACCCCCCCCCCCCTGTCAGGAGAGTAGCTGATCGGCTCTCCACTACTTGGACGCGTGTAGTGGACAAGCTGATAAACAGCTTCTCCTGTTTACACTGTGACTAGCCGTGATTGGTCACGGCTGATCACATGGTAAAGAGCTTCCGATGGAAGCTCTGTACCGAGATCGGTAATGCGGTGGGTCCGCGTGCTGGCATGCTATCCTGCTGGAAGTCATATGACACCCAGTCAGGATAACTGAACCACTTCCCGACCGTCATTCTGCATATGGCGGTAGGGAAGTGGTTAAAAAAAAACAACAGCACACCAACCCCTCCAAGGGTCTGCTATGTATTTTGAGGGACCTTTGAAGGGATTTTTGTGATTTTATTTTATTTTATTTAAAGAAGTTGGCAATAAATGTAATTTACCGGCAATTTAATGATTCATTTTTTTCTTCGTAAATGTCATTTTTGAATGACATTTCAAGAATAGAAATTGCCTATGGTCCCCCTTTAATGCATAGCAGCCCCTTTGATTCTGGTATTTTCCCAAGGACAGCACTTAGTGGACAATGGTCTCCTGTAAAAGTGGGGTTGCAGGATGTGTTTTGGGGACTTCTCTTTTTCTTGAGTTGTCCTTGGGATTGAGTGTGTAGGAGCAGCGGAGACTTCTGGCATCCAGCCCAGCTCTTCTCCTGTCAGCTGGCCACACAGTGATCTGGACACCATGGTTGATCATCTAACCTTTCCTTGTGACTGTGTTGCGTGCTGAGTTCACATTTTATTTTGTGAGCACATATGTTGTTTTTAATAAAGCCCTTTGATTCTTTTACTACACCAGAGGTCTGCACTGTTTTATCCCTTCTTGTATGTTTGGTCAATGTGATTGCCTACATATAGCCACATGGCCATATTTAAAGTGTTATTAAACCCAGCAATATAAAAACAATTCACCCCCCCCCCCCCCCACCCCACAGTGCACACAGCTTCTAAATCGTCTTTTTATATCAAAATACTGCTGCTACAGTCATGTCCATAAATATTGAGACATCAACACAATTCTAATCTTTTTGGCTCTATACACCACCACAATGGATTTGAAATGAAACGAACAAAATGTGCTTTAACTGCAGACTTTCAGCTTTAATTTGAGGGTATTCACATCCAAATCAGGTGAACGGTGTAGGAATTACAACAGTTTGTCTATGTGCCTCCCACTTACCAAAAGTAATGGGACAATTGGCTGCTCAGCTGTTCCATGGTCAGGTGTGTGTTATTCCCTCATTATGCCATTTACAAGGAGCAGATAAAAGGTCCAGAGTTCATTTCAAGTGTATTATTTGCATTTGGAATCAGTTGCTGTCAACTCTCAATATGAGATCCAAAGAGCTGTCACTATCAGTGAAGCAAACCATCATTAGGCTGAAAAAAAACAAAACAAACCCATCAGAGAGATAGCAAAAACATTAGGTGTCGCCAAATCAACTGTTTGGAACATCCTTAAAAAGAAAGAATGTACCGGTGAGCTCAGCAACACCAAAAGACCCGGAAGACCACGGAAAACAACTGTGGTGGATGACTGAAGAATTCTTTCCCTGGTGAAGAAAACACCCTTCACAACAGTTGGCCAGATCAAGAACACTCTCCAGGAGGTAGGTGTATATGTGTCAAAGTCAACAATCAAGAGAAGACTTCACCAGAGTGAATACAGAGGGTTCACCACAAGATGTAAACCATTGGTGAGCCTTAAAAACAGCTAGGCAAGATTAGAGTTTGCCAAACAACATCTAAAAAAGCCTTCACAGTTCTGGAACAACATCCTATGGACAGATGAGACCAAGATCAACTTGTACCAGAGTGATGGGAAGAGAAGAGTATGGAGAAGGAAAGGAACTGCTCATGATCCAAAGCATACCACCTCATCAGTGAAGCATGGTGGTGGTAGTGTCATGGCGTGGGCATGTATGGCTGTCAATGGAACTGGTTCTCTTGTATTTATTGATGATGTGACTGCTGACAAAAGCAGCAGGATGAATTCTGAAGTGTTTCAGGCAATATTATCTGCTCATATTCAGCCAAATGCTTCAGAACTCATTGGAAGGCGCTTCACAGTGCAGATGGACAATGACCCGAAGCATACTGGGAAAGTAACCAAAGAGTTTTTTAAGGGAAAGAAGTGGAATGTTATGCAATGGCCAAGTCAATCACCTGACCTGAATCCGATTGAGCATGCATTTCACTTGCTGAAGGCTGCGATAACTAGTGCTCTGCACGCGCGCACTGCCGGAGGCGCGTTCGCGCGCTCTCTGTGTCCGGGGGGGGCAGGGAGCGGGTGCGGCGGACTCGATCGCCGCCGGCTACCCGCGATGGCCCCCCTGCGGTGAGAGAACGGAGGTCCGTGTAAGTAAACACGGATCTCCGCTCTGTTCGAGGGGGAAGGGCGATGATTACAGGCTTCCTCTATTTTGACGCTCTTCTTTTGTGTATAGCGGCAATCAGAAATGACGCAGAGATGATCAAATACCACCAAAAGAAAGCTCTATTTGTGGGAAAAAAAGGACGCAAATTTCATTTGGATACAACATCGCACGACCACGCAATTGTCAGTTAAAGCGACACAGTGCAAAAAGTGCTCTGGTCCTAAAGTGTGAAATCCTTCCAGGGCTGAAGTGGTTAAGGAGCCAGGGCTTCCACAGTGTTCATATAGGAGTAGATTTCACTCTTTAATGATGAAACATCCTTTGCATCAGTGACCCTTCACCCACAATCTGACCAGAGCTGATTGGTGCTTTCCCAATGACATGCTCAGTTCACAAATAAACAATCACTGCCGCTAGAAATGCACTGCAGTTTATGTCCATGTGAAACAGGAAGATCGAACAGAGCATGTGCAACCTTTCCACACTGCCTGCATGAAGTATAGTAGAGTCTAATATAGTAGACAGGGCAAGAAGGAAGTATCCGGCCATACAAGATCAAACAGCCTTTTTACACAATACAGAGGATTAACCCCTTAAGTTACACAGTGAGTATAGCAAGCATGCTATTTTGCATATACAGACAGATTTTACTGTTGTGGGTTTAGTAACACTTTAAGCTATGATATCAGCCACTATCCTTGCCCCTTTGTTTACTTGGCTGGGGATTCCAAGCCAGAAAATGAATGGGACTGGGTAATGTCCACCTCCTGCTCCTCAACTATTGACAGGACAAGGAGGAAGCTGTCATATACACTCACCACCCTCTTTATTGGGTACACCTTGCTAGTACCGGGTTGGACCCCCTTTTGCCTTCAGAACTGCCTTTGTGGCATAGATTCAACAAGGTGTTGGAAACATTCCTCAGAGATTTTGGTCCATAGTGACATGATCGCATCAGGCAGTTGCTGCAGATTTATTGGCTGCACATCCATGATGTGAATCTCCCATTCCACCACATCCTAAAGGTGCTCTATTGGATTGAGATCTGGTGAGTGTGGAGGCCATTGGAGTACAGTGACCTCATTGTCATGTTCAAGAAACCAGTGGTGAGATGATTTGAGCTTTGTGACATGGTGCATTATCCTGCTGGAAGGAGCCATCAGAAGATGGGTACACTGTAGCCATAAAGGGATGGACATGGTCAGCAACAATACTCAGGTAGGCGGCAGCGTTTAAACGATGCTCAATTGGAACTAAGGGGCCACCACCACCACCAGCCTGAACCATTGATACAAGGCAGGATGGATCCATGTTTTCATGTTGTTTACACCAAATTCTGACCCTACCATCTAAATGTCACAGCTGAAATCGTGACTCATCGGACCAGGCAATGTTTTTTTCAATCTTCTATTGTCCAATTTTGGTGAGCCTGTGCGAATTGTAGCCTCAGTTTCCTCTTCTTTGCTGACAAGAGTGACATCTGGTGTGGTCTTCTGCTGCTATAGCCCATCTGCTTCACGGTTTGATGTGTTGTGCGTTCAGCAGTGGTGGCTGGTCCATACAGGGTGCAGGGGTACCGCCCCCTAATCCATGCGTCCGGCCCCTAATCTACATGCGGGGCGCTGGACGCATGGATTCCAATGGGTTTTTTTTTTAAGCACGTGAGTAGGCTTCAAAAAGGGTGGGCAGAGCACTACGCCTGAAGCCCACCCACTTGTGTAACAATAGTAAATTAAAATTCACTATTGTCTTCATGATTCTCCTCCTAGCCAATCAGGAAGCGTGTCTTGAGACCCTTTTGACCAAGAGGAGAACCGATTGTATTGGCCGCCAAGGAGGAAGCTGCCGAGGAGGAGAAGATGCAGGGGAAGCTGCCAGGAAGCCGCCGAGGAGGAGACGCAGAAAGATTCCGATGATGCCCACGACCTAGATGGGGTAAGTGCAGGGCTGGGGTGCGGACTGACGGATGACAAATCAACCTGGGGGGTGGTGTTGGGTGGTTTGTTTGCCCCCACCCCACCCCCTAAAATGGAGCACCAGCCGCCACTGACATTCAGAGATGGTATTCTGCATATCTTGGTTGTAACGAGTCGTTATTTGAGTTACTGTTGCAGCTCTATCATCTCGAACCAGTCTGCCCATTACCCTCTGGTATCTGACATCAACAAGGTATTTTTGTCCACACAACTGCCACGTGCTGGACATTTTCTATTTTTTTGGACCATTTTCTGTAAACCCTAGAGGTGGTTGTGTGTATAAATCCCAGTAGATGAGCAGTTTTCAAAATACTCAGACCTCGGATTGGTCCCTAGTTCACACTCTAGTTGTCCGCTACCTAACTGTATCTGCTTTCTTTCTACACAGCTTTCTTTTTTTTGTCCGGTCCTGTTTATGATTTGGTATGTAATATTTTATTGTATAAACCCAGGGGAGAACGGGGCTGGTGGCCTTAGGTGAAAATGATTCACCATGTAAAATGAATCAGAGCAGGACTCCGTGGCACATACTGAATGCTATATAGTTGCCTAAATACAGAGAGCTGCAAATAAAGCTAATGTTGTAAAAGGGTAAAAGATCTGTAAAAACCATGTCATTAGGAGAATCCACGATTCACTGTGCCACCACCACTGCAGCACACTTTTCTGTGGGCTACAAAAAGGGTACCATGCAATTTGTCACTACCATGAAAGGTCTAGATCAAACACATGTGGATGTGGTCTAGATGTTTGTTTTTTCTCCCAAGCCAAAGATTCCCAGTCCTCCCCTGTATACACCAAAAGTTATAGCACTAAAGCTGATGTAACAATTCAACTACCAAAGAGAAGCTAAAGAGGCATGCTGGGCCATTGAGTTCAAGGCCACTGGAGATTCAGAGACTGCCCCAGCCTGGTATACAGTGGAGTAAATAATTATTTGATCCCCTGCAGGTTTTGTAATTTGCCCACTTACAAAGAAATGAACGGTCTATTTTAAATGATAGAGACAGAATATCCACCAAAAATCCAGAAAAAAACACACACGATACAAATGTTATAACTTGAGTTGCAGTTCATTGAGTAAAATAAGTATTTGATTCCCAAGCAGAACATGACTTAGTACTTGGTGGAGAAACCCTTGTTGGCAAGCACAGAGGTTAGATGTTTCTTGTGGTTGGTGACCAGGTTTGCACTCATCTCAGGAGGGCTTTTGGTCCACTCTTCTTTAAAGATCTTCTCTAAATCATTAAAGTGGATGTAAACCCTCACATATACCCAGCGAAGCGAACAGCCTCAGATGATACAGAGATGAAACCAGGGCAGCCATCAGAAATTTGGGGGGCCCTTACACAGCTTTAGACCTGGGCCTCCCTGTCTGATGACCAACATTCCCCAGGGCCCGCCCACTGGCCATCCCACCACATCCACCCACTGGGCAGGGGGGTACACATGTCAGAGCAGCAGTAGGAATTATACACCCTGTCACACTAACCAGATGTAGCCTGCCAAGCATGATCCATTCAAGTGAAGTGAAGTGGGCAATGCATGCTAGTGTGGATCCAAGGGGTTAAACAAACAGTGCACAGGCAGCACAGCCTCACCCAATGTTTCAATAAGACATTGCGCACCATAGGTGCTAGAGGTCCCAAACTTGGACCAGGTGTTGCCTAGGGGGCCCTCTCTATGTGACCCAAGTTTGGTATTTTTATCGGCTATGGTTCGGGAGAACAGTGTCCCCAAACTGGGTTTCCCCCTCCCATAGACTCCAATGTTAAAGACTGCTAAAGTCTTTGTTGTAAGGGCCCCTTGAGACACTGGGGCCCCTTACAACAGTACGGCCCCAGGAAGAAGTCTCATTAGATGAAACCAGTAGGGCGACGGCTGCATTCCAGTACCGCTTCACCATTCAACTTGTCCTTGTGGGAGATGTGATGTTTACATGCGCTGTTTTTATTGCCTATAGGTAAGTGCAATCTTTAAATAAATTTTAAATGCTTTTATACAGATTTACACTATGTCTACCCCTTTTCTTTCCTGATTTGATGCACCTGCTTTGATGAGGGGAACATATGGTGTATATGGTTTGGAAGGAATATTGGGAAGTTTTGTTCCAGTACTTTGGATTGAAGACATAGAGGAGTCTTACTCACATGTAGAGTTGAGCGTAACGTTCGGGTTCGTACCGAACTTTCGGGTGTCCATGTCCCAAATCCGAACGTTTGAGAAAAAGTCCGGGTTCGGGTTCTGGGTTCTGGTATTTTATCACGCATGTTGAATAGCTGCAGGGCAGCCAATCAACAAGCGTTTCACTGGTTTTCCCTGGAAGCCATCACAGCCATGCCTACTAATGGCATGGCTGTGATTGGCCAGTGCATCATGTGACTCAGCCACTCTATGAGGCTGGAGTCACAGTGCTGTATGTCACATGCTCTCAGGTTAGTGTAGGGAGAGGATGCTGCCGGCGCTGTGAGGGACAGATTGTGAGGGACAGATTGCAGTGATAATAACTTGGTAGAGATTACTACTACTGCTTTGAGGGACAGATCGTAGAGCTATAACATCTCAACCTGCATGACAGAAAGATCTGATTACAGAACGATCTCTCATCCTGCATTACAGAACAATCTGATTACAGAACGATCTGATACTGGACTAGGTAGAGATTACTACTGCTTTGAGGGACAGATTGCAGATCTAATAACATCTCCCATTTTTTTTTCTTTTGCAGCCCTCTAGCACTTTCCAGGACTTTTTTACAGTCATTTTTGTGACGAAAATTTCGGGTCCCAATTGAATTCAATGCGCTTCGGAGTCCGGGGTAAAGTTCGGATAACGTTCGTTACCACACCCGAACGTTTCCGGAAAGTTCGGCCGAACACGAACGGCCAGGTGTTCGCTCAACTCTACTCACATGCTGTTTTTGACCACCCGTAATAGGTGTGTCAACGCTAGAGGGTAAGCGTACATCTTATCTGGTGGCGGTGGTTGCATCACACTTGGTTTACTGCATGCCCACTGTGCTAGATATATGAAGACATCCAATAGAGTTATCTATGCTTCATCAATTACTATGCTTCATTATTTTATATGGACTCTGATATGGACTTTTGATTAATATTTCACCTGTGTATATGTTTACCAATTTCACACTTTGAGTTACTAATTGTTTCACTTTGCTGATTTAGCACAACACGATTTTTTAAAATTTTACAGTTTTAGTGTGTATATCTCACCTTGAGTGTTGCTTTTCACTGAGATTTTTTCTTTTTGATCATTTTGTATCTTACACTAGCACAGTGTATTCTTTGTTCCTAACAGTACTGCTTGTACCTCCCTCATGGCGGCCCTGGATCAAACAAATCTCCCTACATACGTTTTACATGTATATCTGCTGTCTTCATCTTTATATACTGTTTAGAAAGTGCACATTGTGTTAGTAGATTTTCTCTTGCTGCTTAACACTGCAGTGAAGCCTGGGAATACAGCCAAGACCTCTGATTGGAGGAAAGTCACACACCCTCTCTGCTCATAGGTAGAGACTTTCAGCTCTGTTTGTTGAATTGTTCAGCTCTGTGCTAATCTATTTATTAGCTCCCTCCCTAACACAAAACTCCGGCTGCTTTTATCATATGTGTTGGAGAATTTTGTCAGGAGCTATCAGGCTGCTAACAGAAGAACGGAGTAGGAGACAGCTACGGGACTTAGTGCTTTGAAGAGAGATAACAAAACACTGTAGATCTATGTGTCCAGCTCAAATTTTATGAATCGGGTTCACATCCACTTAAAGGTTTCTTGGCTGTCTCTTGGCAACTCCAAGTTTCAGCTCCCTCCATAAATTTTCTAAAGGATTAAAGTGTTACTAAACCCAGTAATATGAAAATAGTTAATCTGCACCCCCCCCCCCCCCCCACAATGGCCACAGCTTATAAATCTTCTCTTTACATTAAAATACTTTCACTATATACCTTTTGGATGATCTGTATACCATGCTCAGCGATAAACTTGCGCAGTTTCTCCAGTGCTGAGAGTTCAGGTAGGAGGAGATTTCCACTCTCCAGCATAAAAGACTCAACTGAGCATGTGCAGGAGGACTACCCTGCCTGTGGTAAGCTGGCCTTCCCCAGATAGACAGGGCAGGGAGGGGAGGATCTATGTATACAGGATAAAACAGCCTTTTTACACAGATGCAGAGGTTTAACCCCTTAAGTTCCACAGTGAGTATAACAAGCATGCTATGCTGCATATACAGACTGATTTTACTGTTGTGGTTTAGTAATACTTTAAGGTCTGGAAACTGACATAATGTTTCCACCTCCATGCTTGACTGTAGGGATGGTGTTCTTAGGGTCATAATCAGCATTTTTCTTCTGCCAAACACGGCGAGTCGAGTTAATGCCTAAGAGCTCAATTTTGGTCTCATCTGAGCACCGCACTTTCTCCCAATCCTTCTCTGAATAATTTCGATGTTCATTGGCATGACTGCACATGTGTCTTCTTGAGAAGGGGGACTCGCCGTGTTTGGAGGAGGAAAAATGCTGACTCTAAAAGCACCATCCCTACAGTTAAGCACGGAGGTGGAAACATTATGCTTTGCAGCTGTTTCTCTCCTAAAAGTACAGACCAACTTTGCCACAGTGAGGCGCCAATGGACAGGGCCATGTATTGTAAAATGTTGGATGAGAACCTTCTTCCCTCAGCCAGAACACTGAAGATGGGTCATGGATGGGTCTTCCAGCAATGACCCAAAACATACCGCCAAGGCAACAAAGGAGTGGCTCAAAAAGAAGCACATTAAGGTCAAGGAGTGGCCTAGCCAGTCTTCAGACCTTAATCCTATAGAAAATTTATGGTGGGAGCTGAAACAGCCAAGAAATCTTAAGGATTTAAAGAAGATCTGTAAAGAAGAGTGGACCAAAATCCCTCCTGAGATGTGTGCAAACCAAGTCATCAACTACAAGAAACGTCTAACCTCTGTGCTTGCCAACAAGGGTTTCTCAGCCAAGTACTAAGTCATGTTTTGCTTGGGTATCAAATACTTATTTTACTCACTGAACTGCAACTCAATTGATAACATTTGTATCATGTGCTTTTTCTGGATTTCTGGTTGATATTCAGTCTTTATCATTTAAAATACACCTATTATATAAATGATAGACCCTTCATTTCTTTGTAAGTGGGCAAACTTACAAAATCTGCAGGGGATCAAATAATTATTTTCCCCACTGTATAGAGGCAAAGATGTATTTACTAAAGGCCAGTTCTTACTATCATCTCCCTGTATCCTCATTTACTTCCTCTGTTGGGAATTAGAAGTTACTAATGGTTATTATATGTGATAGATTTTACTGAAACTATGCAATGAAAATATCATTCTATCCATTATTCAATGAGCAAGTGACTTATGATTACAGACAGTGTTATATAATCAATACTCTCCATTAGCTCTGCATATATTTGTTGTAGAATGCAGAAGCACAGAGTAGTGAACTAATGACTTGTAGTGTCTCCATCACTTAGCATTAACATTTTAGAAGGAACATTTACTTTGCAAGGGTTTATTTAATAAGTGCGAGAGGCAATGCCATACAGTAAAGCATAGCAACCAATTAGATTTCAGCTTTCATCACTTTACTAAAGGTAGAAGAATAAAAGATGATTTGTGACCTATTGCTAAGGCTGAACGGTAAGGTCTAATTTTTGTTATACACTACAAGACTTGTAAAACACAGATAAAATTATAGATTCTTGGGCTAACAGGAAGCAGGATTTTGTTAAGGTGAAGAGCATTAATCAAATAGAGCCAATACATTAGCCAATGCTCCTTGTCATTGGGGAAAAGCTACTGTACCCTCCAGACACAGAAGACCTGAAAATGTTCTGTCTATACCCAACCCTTCTCAACAGCATGCAGAGACATGGGGTTACTCTTTTTTCATCATGGATAATCATTCTTGGTTTAGATTTCACTAGATTCACCTGCTTTACTAGATTGGTTTTGGCTTTACATATCCATTATATTGTCAAAAGTATTGGGACACCATCCCATGAACTTTAATGGCATCCCAGTCTTAGTCCGTAGGATTCAATATTGAGTTGGCTCACCCTTTGCAGCTATAACAGCTTCAACTCTTCTGGGAAGGCTGTACACAAGGTTTAGGAGTGTGTCTATGGGAATGTTTGACCATTCTTCTAGAAGCGCATTTGTGAGGTCAGGCACTGATATTGGATGAGAAGGCATGGCTCACAGTCTCCACTCTAATTCATCCCAAAGGTGTTCTGTTGGGTTGAAGCCAGGCCTCTGCGCAGGCCAGTCAAGTTCCTCCACCCCAAACTCGCTTATTCATGCCTTTATGGACCTTGCTTTGTGCATTGGTCCAAATCATTTGGTGGAGGGGGGATTATGGGGTGAGGTTGTTTTTTAGGATTTGGGCTTGGCCCCTTAGTTCCAGTGAAGGGAACCCTTAAGGCGTCAGCATACCAAGACATTTTGGGCAATTTCATGCTCGCAACTTTGTGGGAACAGTTTGGGGATGGCCCCTTCTTGTTCCAACATGACAGCCCACCAGTGCAAAAATTAAAGTCCATAAAGACATGGATAAGCGAGTTTGGTGTGGAGGAACTTGACTGGCCTGACCTCAACCCGATAGAGCACCTTTGGGATGAATTAGAGCAGAGACTGTGAGTCAGGCCTTCTCAAATGCGCTTCTGAAAGAATGGTCAAACATTCCCATAGACACTCCTAAACCTTGTGGGCAGCCTTCCCAGAAGAGTTGAAGCTGTTATAGCTGCAAAGGGTGAGCCAACTCAATCTTTAACTCTTCGGACTAAAACTGGGATGCCATTAAAGTTCATGTGCGTGTAAAGGCAGGTGTCCCAATACCTTTGACAATATATTGTAGATGATGTCTTTTCTGCAGTAAAGAGCTACCTTCTCACAGTTTTTACTAGTTAAGTTTAGTTCCATACATGACAAAATCAAACTCTAGTTTGTCCCTTCCACTGAAGTGCTTGACTACTGGTCCAGAAGACTAAAGCCATTCTCACTGACTGTGAGGAGCAGGAACACGACTGGATTAACCGTCAAGCAAAATAAGCATGTGCTTTATGCCTTTTAAGTGCAATTTAAAACAAAGTTCACTTATCCTTTCTGCAAGGTTTGCCCCAAGCTAAATGACCCTACCCTCCTCCTCCTCTTCAGAAGTTTACTACTGAGATCCAACTGCTACGCTGTTTATTTACATCCCACACTGCAAGTCCTCTGCTTTTCCAGCTCCCTCATAATTTGTAAAACAACTCCTTAATCAGTTGCTTCATTTTGATCCATGCCCAATCTGTTCAATTAATAAAAGGCAAACGTTTTCTTTAACCACTTCAGCCCCGGAAGGTTTCACCCCCTTAACCACTTGCTTACCGGGCACTTAAACCCCCTTCCTGCACAGGCCAGTTTTCAGCGCTGTCACTCTTTGAATGACAATTGCGTGGTCTTACAACACTGTACCCAAATGAAATTGTTATAATTTTTCCCCCCACAAATAGAGCTTTCTTTTGGTGGTATTTAATCACTGCTGGGTTTTTTATTAAAAAAAAAGAAAAAAGACTGAAAATGTTGAAAAAAACAAAAACAAAACAGCTTTATAATTTGTATAAAATTTTGCAAACAGTTAATTTTTCTCCTTCATTGATGTGCCCTGATGGGCACTGAAAGGTGGCACTGGTAGGCACTGATGAGGCAGCACTGGTGGGCACTGATGGGTGGCACTGATGGGCGGTACTGATGGGCGGAACTGAAGGGCATTGCTAGGTGGCACTGATGGGCACTGATAGGTGGTACTGATAGGCAGCACTGATAGGTGGCACTGATGATGAGGCACTGATGGGCACTGATTGGCAGCACTGATGGACATTGATAGGTGGCACTGGTAGGTGGTACTGGTGGGCACTGATTGGCAGCACTGATATGCACTGGCAGGCAGCACTGGTGGGCACAGATGATGTGGCTATGTCTTTCCCTGTTCGGGACTGATGTCCCTTTGACAGAAGCCGGTGATCGCCTTTTTTTTTTAGCGTGAGGAGTAAAAAAACAGATTACCGATCTTCTGTTTATATCACGTGATCAGCTGTCATTGGCTTACAGATGATCACATGTTAAGGGGCCGAAATCTGCCCCTTACTCCGATCTGTGATCAGCCGAGCCCCTCAGGGGGCCGCAGGCAGCTCATGCACGGGAGGATGTCTATTGACGCCCTCCCGGTAATTAACTACTTCAGCCCCGGAAGGATTTCCAGCTTTAGGACCGGAGCCCTTTTTGCGATTCGGCGCTGCGTCACTTTAACTGACAATTACGCGGTCGTGCGACGTTGTACCCAAATGAAATTTGCGTCCTTTTTTTCCCACAAACAGAGCTTTCTTTTGGTGGTATTTGATCCCCTCTGCGTCATTTCTGATCGCCGCTATAAACAAAAGAAAAGCGACAATTTTGCAAAAAAAAACAAAATTCCTACTTTTTGCTAAAATACAAATCCAAAAAAAAATAATACAAAAAAGCATTTTTTTTCACCGTTTTTGGCCGATTTATATTCTTCCTCATATTTGCGATAAAAAAAAATCGCAATCGGCGTTTATTGATTGGTTTGCGCAAAAGTGGCTGCGTTTACGGATGATGAGAATTCATTTTTGGGCTTTTTATTTTTTTTTTATTTTTTACTAGTAATGGCGGCGATCTGCGATTTTTAGCGGTACTGCGATATTTCAGCGGACATGTCGGACCATTTTGACACTTTTTTGGGACCATTGGCATTTATACAGCGATCAGTGCTATAAAAATACACTGATTACTGTGTAAATGCCATTGGCAGTGAAGGGGTTAACCTGCAGGGGGCGCTCTAAGGGTTAACTGTGTTCCCTGGGCGTGTTCTAACTGTGGGGGGACTGCCCTAGCAGGCAAAGGGAAGCGATCACAGCTTCCGTGTAGAGGAAGGCTGTGATCACAGCCCTTCCCCCTTCACAGAACGGAGGTCCGTGTTTACTTACACGGACCTCCGTTCTTTCACTCCAGGGGGGGCATCCGCTCCCTGGCCCTCCCCAAACACAGTGAGCGCGCGGGCGCGCCTCCGGCGGCGCGCGCTAGGCTCGATCTCGCGGCCGCCGTCGTATGACGGCGATTCGCGTTACAGAGCCACTTTGTCGCCATCATTTGCCGATCAGCCGTCGGCAAGTGGTTAATTCCCGCACTGTAGCCATCATTCGGCTATAGCGCAGGCGGTACTGGTTAATGACCAGGCCAGTTTTTGTGATACGGCACTGCGTTGCTTTAACTGACAATTACGCGGTCATATTATGTCCTTGTTTTTCCCACAAATAGAGCTATCTTTTGGTGGCATTTGATCACCTCTGCAGTTTTTATTTGTACTATAAGCAAAAAAAAGGGACAATTTTGAAAAAAAACTATATTTTTTACTTTTTGCTATAATAAATATCCAAAAAAATATATAAAAAAACAAATTTATTCATTGAATTCACATTCAGTTTAGGCCAAAATGTATTGTTCTACATATTTTTGGTAAAAAAAATCGCAATGAGTGTATAATGATTGCTTTGCGCCAAAGTTATAGCGTCTACAAACTATGAGAATTCATTTATGGCGTTTTTACTATTTTTTTTTTTTTACTAGTAATGGGTAATATGGCTAATATGGCTCTATGCAGCTGAAACAGGCTTTTCCCACACAGTTTGAAGATGATTTTAGAACACTAATATGGCTCTATGCGGCTGAAACAGGCTTTTCCCACACACTGTGAAGATGATTTTAGAACACTAATATGGCTCTATGCGGCTGAAACAGGCTTTTCCCACACACTGTGAGGATGATTTTAGAACACTAATATGGCTCTGTGCGGCTGAAACAGGCTTTTCCCACACACTTTGAAGATGATTTTAGAACACTAATATGGCTCTATGCGGCTGAAACAGGCTTTTCCCACACACTTTGAATATGATTTTAGAACACTAATATGGCTCTATGCAGCTGAAACAGGCTTTTCCCACAGACTTTGAAGATGCTTTTAGAACAGTAATATGGCTCTATGCCCCTGCAATAGGCTTTTCCCACACACTTTGAAGATGATTTTAAAACAATAATATTTCCCTTAAAGCAACAGCTGGAACCTTTCCCTGTACAACTTGGGGATGATTTTAGAAGAATAATCTTTCCCTTAAAGCAACAAACTCTACCTAGTCCAGTCAGATCGTTCTGTGCAGCAGGATGAGGTGTGCAATCTGTCCCTCAAAGCAGCAGTACTAGTATCTCTCCCTAGTCCACAATCAGATCGTTCTGTGCAGCAGGATGAGATGTTCTGCAATCTGTCCCTCACAGAGCCAGCAGCATCCTCTCCCTAAACTATCCTGAGAGCATATGACATGCAGCACAGTGACTCCAGCCCCATATAGAGGCTGGGTCACATGGTGCACTGGCCAATCACAGCCATGCCATTAGTAGGCATGGCTGTGATGGCTTCTAGGGAAAACCAGTGAAACACTTGTTGATTGGCTGCCCTTGGCAGCTTTTCAACACGTGGAATGAAATACCAGAACCCAGACCCGAACCTGGACTTTTTTTGAAAAGTCCGGGTTTGGGTCCGGGTACCGGACACCCAAAAGTTCGGTACTGACCCGAACTTTACAGTTCGCTCAACTCTACTCCCAAGACCTCCTGCTCTCTAGTTTCCTCATCACTTCCTCCCATATTCCCCTCCAGGATTTCTCCCGAGCCTTTTCCATCCTCTGGAATTCCCTACCCCAACCCGTCAGACTGTCTCCAAATCTATCCACTTTTAGGCGATCCCTGAAAACCTTTCTCTTCAGAGAAGCCTATCCTGCCGCAACCTAACAGCTACACTTTTATTTTCTTCATCAGCTCATCCCCCCTCAATTATTACCCTCTCCTATCACCTGACCCTCCCTCCTAGATTGTAAGCTCTAACGAGCAGGGCTCTCTTATTCCTCCTGTATTGAATTGTATTGTATTGTACTGTCTGCCCTAATATTGTAAAGTGCTGCGCAAACTGTCGGCGCTATATAAACCCTGTATAATAATAATAATAACTGTATAAATGCCACTGGCAGGGAAGGGGTTAGTCCGTAGGGGGCGTTCAAGGGGTTAAATGTGTTCCCTCACTGTGCTGTTCTAACTGCGTGGGGGCTGGGCTGGCAGGGGCATGAGAGATCTCACTGTTCCTGATCACTGGGATCAGTGTTTACATTGGCGGCTCCCCGTTCTTCCTCTGTAGTAGGCGATCGCGGGTTGCCAGCAGACATCGAGTCCACCCAACCCGCGACCACACTCACGGGTGCCCCCTGCCCGCAACTGCAGCTGCGCTATCAACAAAAAAAGACTGACAATTTTGAAAAGAAAACAATATTTTTTACTTTCTGCTATTAACCACTTCCACATCGCGCACAGTATATTTACTGCGGCAGTGTGGACATGTACTGCGAATCGCAGTAAATAGACGACGATTTGCGGAGTGGCCGCTAGGAGGCGCGGCGTGCCGGCGGTGGCGCGCCCGTGCCGCCTGCGGCTTGGGCGGACCCGATGTCCACCCTGGAGCTGCGATGAGCTGCCAGAGCCAAAGAATGGGGAACCGCCAATGTAAACACAGCAGTTCCCCATTCTGACAGTGGGCACATAAGAGATCTACTGATCCCTGTCACTGGGATCAGTTAGATCTCTTATGCCCCTGACAGCCCAGCCCCCTCACAGTTAGAACACTCCTAGGGAACACAGTTAACCCCTTCACTACCCCCTGCAGGTTAACCCCTTCACTGCCAATAGCATTTACACAGTAATCAGTGCATTTTTATAGCACTGAGCGCTGTATAAATGCCAATGGTCCCAAAAAAGTGTCAAAATGGTCTGACATGTTCGCCCCAATATAGCAGTACTGCTAAAAATCGCAGATCACCGCCATTGCTAGTAAAAAAAAAAACCCAGAAATTAATTCTCATCATCCTTAAATGCGGCAACTTTTGCGCAAACCAATTAATAAATGCAGATTGCGATTTTTTTTACCAAAAATATAAGGAAGAATATAAATCGGCCAAAATGGAAGAAAAAATATGTTTTTTATATTTTTTTTTTTGGATTTGTATTTTAAGTGTAAGAAGTATTGTTTTCTTTGTAAAATTGACGATCTTTTTTTGTTTATAGAGGTGATCAGAAATGACGCAGAGGTGATCAAATACCACCAAAAGAAAGCTCTATTGGTGGGGAAAAAAGGACGCAAATTTTGTTTGGGTACAACGTTGCACGACCGCGCAATTGTCAGTTAAAGCGACGCAGTGCCCAATCGCAAAAAGTACTCTGGTCCTAACGTGGGAAATCCTTCCGGGGCTGAAGTGGTTAAACAAATCCAGTAAAAAGAATGTAAAACAGCAAATGTCTTCATCAATTCAGGCCAATATGTATTCTTCTATATTGATTGGTTTGCGCAAACGTTATCGCGTTTACAAACTATGGGATAGATTTATAGACTTTTTATTTTTATTTTTTTTTCTTACTAGTAATGGTGGCAATCAGCTATTTTTAGCGGGACTGCGACATCACGGTGACAAATTGGACACTAAGTGACACTTTTTTGGGACCAGTGACACTAATACAGTGACCAGTGCTAAAAAAATGCACTGTATAAATGACACTGGCAGAAAAGGGGTTAACAACAGGGGTGATCAAAGGGTTAAGTGTGCTCCTAGGGAGGGATTTCTAACTGGAACACAAGATCTCTCTCTTACTCTTTGATAGAACAATGGTCTGTCTTGTTTACACAGGCAGACCGCCGTTCTGCCTCTCCATCGCGGCCCCCGGACCTGCTGATTGGCTCCCGCTGTGTCCCAGACCCCGAGGTGGAAACAACATACAGGTACATTGTTTCACGCAGCTGGGCCGCCTTGCCGCTGTAAATGTGCGGTGGGCGGTCCGGAAGCAGTTAATATAGTTTTGCAGTCTGGCCTGGGGTTGACCTGGAAGTAAACTGAAGGAGGTTTATATATTTACCAACTTTTTTTTGAACTGAGTGATCAGCAGCCTTTGATCATATTCCCGCACTTCTCTTTTAATTCCCCTCCACAATGTCAACATGACAGTTAAGTTAAGTCTGACTGTATCAGAATACAGTTGCCCAGCAAGGCCATCCGTCCATCCGCACTGTTTAGTGTGGATGAAGGAATCTCTTAAGCCTCATACACACGGTTCGACGATCGTACGACCGAACGGACCAAATTGTAAGCTGCTGTATCTAGCATACTGACTGCACTACACGATCGTACGATCAAAGAAAGAAAGTTCAGGTGCATGTAATTAGCATCCGGCCGTTCCTGACTTTGGAGCATGCGTGTTTTGTACAATACAACTTGTTGTACCAACTACTCTGTACACACGATACAACGGCCGTATGACCGCTTGTTGGTACTACCAAGTTTTCTAGTTTGCTCATACAACTCCCTTGTACGACCATCGTATGTCGGCGGTTCTAATTGCGCGTACTAACGATCGATTTCGCATACAACGGTCGTTTGTACGACCTGTTGTATACGATCGTCGACTCGTGTGTACGAGGCTTTAGATCTCTTTTGTGCAGCCTGCGGGTTGAATGAAAGAAATCTAACAGTGTATGGACAGATTTAGAAATGCATGGTCCCAGATGCAGCTCTGTGAATGTGCCCATAGCCTTCTATACTGCTGTGTACAGAAGCTTACATAACTATATGCTGTATGCAGTGTTTTTTAAGCCTATATGAATGTGGGCAGCACAGTGGCTTAGTGGTCAGTACTCCTGCAGCACTAGGGCCTCTCTTTAACCACTTCAGCCCCGGAAGGATTTACCCCCTTCCTGACCAGAGCACTTTTTACGATTCGGCACTGCATCGCTTTAACTGACAATTGCGCAGTCGTGCGACGTTGAATGAAATTGACCTCCTTTTTTCCCAAAAATAGAGCTTTCTTTTGGTGGTATGTGATAACCACTGTGGTTTTTATTTTTTGCGCTATAAACAAAAAAGGGCGCCAATCCCCCCCCAAGAAATGTAAA
>BLSH010399117.1:512076-523214 GCA_018402905.1 Glandirana rugosa
TGCTACGCGAGCTCGCGGGGACAGTGGTGCTTTACATTTTTTTTTTTTTTTTTTTTATTTATTTATTTTTAACACTGTTCCTTAAAAAAAATTGATTCTGATCACTTTTATTGCTATCACAAGGAATGTAAACATCCCTTGTGATAGTAATATATGGTGGCAGGTACATCCCTCCTTTGCACTTCACAGTATTCAGATCGCCTAAAACGGCAATTCTGAATACTGTAATTTTTTTTAAATTGGCGCCGTTAGCCGCCGAGTAAACCGGAAGTGACGTTATGACGTTGCTTCCGGAATTTGCCGAAGGAAACCCGATCGGAGCCAATACCGGCTTCTGTCAGGTCTCCTTCTAGCCGGCAGAGGCGCTGGATCGTCGCTCCGGTTCCCCGGTGGGACGGGAGGCCGGAGAAGAGTGGCGGGAGGGGGGATGTCCCCTCCCGCCCCCTGGGTTAACGGCCGAGCGGCTCCCGAGCCGGATCGGTCATTATCCCCGGATAGCCGACCATCCACTCTAAAAAACGATACCGGGATATAGCCTGCAGCTGCAGGCTATGTCCTGGTACAGCCACTTAGAACCAGCCGCCGCCTATTTACGGCGCTGGTCAGGAAGTGGTTGAAAAGTGGGAGGCACATATAGAAAATGTTGTAATTCCTACACCGTTCACCTGATTTGGATGTAAATACCCTCAAATTAAAGCTGAGAGTCTGCAGTTAAAGCACATTTTGATTGTTTCATTTCAAATCTATTGTGGTGGTATATAGAGCCAAAAAGATTAGAATTGTGTCGATGTCCCAATATTTATGGACTTGACTGTATATCCAATCATCCCATATACATACAATCACCGCATACACATCCAATCATCCCGTACACACATTCTGTATAATGATATACAGTATCTTACAAAAGTGAGTACACCCCTCACATTTTTGTAAATATTTTATTATATCTTTTCATGTGACAACACTGAAGAAATGACACTTTGCTACAATGTAAAGTATTGAGTGTACAGCTTGTATAACAGTGTAAATTTGCTGTTCCCTCAAAATAACTCAACGCACAGCCATTAATGTCTAAACCACTGGCAACAAAAGTGAGCACACCCCTAAGTGAAACTGTCCAAATTGGGCCCAAAGTGTCAATATTTTATGTGGCCACCATTATTTTCCAGCACTACCTTAACCCTCTTGGGCATGGAATTCACCAGAGCTTCATGGGTTGCCACTGGAGTCCTCTTCCACTCCTCCATGACAACATCACGGAGCTGGTGGATGTTAGAGACCTTGCGCTCCTCCACCTTCCATTTGAGGATGCCCCACAGATGCTCAATAGGGTTTAGGTCTGGAGACATGCTTGGCCGGTCCATCACCTTTACCCTCAGCTTCTTTAGCAAGGCAGTGGTCGTCTTGGAGGTGTGTTCGGGGTCGTTATGTTGGAATACTACCCTGTGGCCCAGTCTCCGAAGGGAGGGGATCATGCTCTGCTTCAGTATATCACAGTACATGTTGGCATTCATTGTTTCCTCAATGAACTGTAGCTCCCCAGTGCTGGCAGCACTCATGCAGTCCCAGACCATGACACTCCCACCACCATGCTTGACTGTAGGCAAGACACACTTGTCTTTGTACTCCTCACCTGGTTGCCGCCACACACGCTTGACACCATCTGAACCAAATAAGTTTATCTTGGTCTCGTCAGACCACAGGACATGGTTCCAGTAATCCATGTCCTTAGTCTGCTTGTCTTCAGCAAACTGCAGGCTTTCTTGGGCATCATCTTTAGAAGAGGCTTCCTTCTGGCAAGACAGCCAAGCAGACCAATTTGATGCAGTGTGCGGCGTATGGTCTGAGCACTGACAGGCTGACCCCCCATCCCTTCAACCTCTGCAGCAATGCTGGCAGCACTCATACGTCTATTTCCCAAAGACAACCTCTGGATATAACGCTGAGCATGTGCACTCAATTTCTTTGGTCGACCATGGCGCGGCCTGTTTTGAATGGAACCTGTCCTGTTAAACTGTTGTATGGTCTCGGCCACTGTGCTTCAGCTCAGTTTCAGGGTCTTGGCAATCTTCTCATAGCCTAGGCCATCTTTATGTAAAGCAACAATTCTTTTTTTCAGATCCTCAGAGATTTCTTTGCCATGAGGTGCCATGTTGAACTTCTAGTGACCAGTATGACAGAGTGAGAGCGATAACACCAAATTTAACACACCTGCTCCCTATTCACACCTCAGACCTTATAACACTAATGAGTCACATGACACCGGGGAGTGAAAATGGCTAATTGGATCAGATTTGGACATTTTCACTTAGGGGTGTACTCACTTTTGTTCCAGCGGTTTAAACATTAATGGCTGTGTGTTGAGTTATTTTGAGGGGACAGCAAATTTACACTGCTATACAAGCTGTACACTCACTACTTTACATTGTAGCAAAGTGTCATATCTTCAGTGTTGTCACATGAAAAGATATAATAAATTATTTACAAAAATGTGAGGGGTGTACTCACTTTTGTAAGATACTGTAATTATTCCATATACACATCCAGTATAATGATGAAGAGTACAATCACACCACACTGTCCCACAGTGGCGGCCCTTTCATTAAGGGCGCACGGGTGCTACCCCCCCATCCATGCGTCTGACACCCTGATCTACATACAGAGCACCGGGCGCATGGATTCCAATGGCGGCAGTGTGCTTTTTTGAAGCTGCAAACTGCATTTGAAAGAAGCTTCTTCAAGCTGTGATGTCTCCATCCCAGCTTATTGTAGGTACAGAGCAACCGGTGGGGCCAGCATCCCCTAGTGCTACAGAAGGGAGCAACATCCTGTGCTTTTAGAGCCCAGTGTGTACTCTCTCCTGACACGTATGATCAGCTCATTGGCTGCAATAGGCAGGGCAGGTGCAAGGTTTTTTGACACCCTAGGCCAAACCTCATTTTGCCGCCCCCACTTTGGCTCCGCCCCTGACTTCACCTCCTTTGTATACAATGGAGGGGGCAGAGGTGGAGATTTTTGCATCGCCTCTCTACCTATTTCTTTAGCCGTGGTCCACAGGCCCGCACCTGGGCCTAAAGACAAATAATGGCAGCACTGGCTTGCTTCCTCATGCCAGCTGTGGTCCACAGGTATATGGACAGGCTACGGAAGCCTATAGACAGGCTAGGGTAGTATATGGACAGGCTATGGTAGTTTATGGACAGGCTGGGGTAGTATATGGACAGGGGCTGGGCGCCCTGGGCGGCAGTGTGCCCTAGGCGGCCGCCTACTTCGCCTAGTGGTAGAGCCGGCCCTGGCAATAGGAAAGAGTACACATTTTGCATGTTCAGCCTGAAAGAACAGGACGGCACTCCTGCCCATGACACTGGTCCCAGTGGCTGCTCTGTTCCTACAGTTCCCCAGGATTGAGCCATCATAGGCTGTAGAAGCTTCCTTAAAATGCAGTTTTGGACTTCATTCTTTGTCTCCTTGAACACAGCAATGGCAGAGAGGATGTGCTTTAATGCCACATGCTGCATAGATGTGCGCTGAAAAATAGTACAGCACGCGGCCCTTTTTTCAGGGCAGCGCATTCCACCACATCACACTGCATTGCGGCTAATAGAACTGAATTAACTTTCACTTTGTGACATTTCAATAATCTTTGCACAAAAAACTAAAAGTAAGCAGTGGGTTTTGATTACTAAAACTGGAGATTGCAAAATCTGGTGCATGGTAGCCAGTCAGCTTCTAATTTCAGCTTGTTGAAATTAAAGTGGTCCTAAAAGCTGAAGGTTTTTCCACCTCCATGCATTCTATGCATGAAGGTAAAAAACCCTCGGTGTGCAGCGCCCAACCCCCCCCCCCCCCAGCCCCCTCAATCCTTACCTGTGCTCCTTTTGATCCAGCGAAGTTCATGATAGTCCTGGCTGTCTTCATTGGCTGGGACAGCAGCCGGAGCCCATTGGCTTCCACTGCTGTCAATCACAACCAGCGAGCCAATGAGAGAGGTGGGAGGCGAGCTGTGGCTCTGTGTCTTATGGATGCATAGAGCAGCGGCTCAGGAGCAAGCACGCATTGCTGCCCCTAGGGCAAACGGCTGCCCCTGGGGGGCACTGCTCGAAGGGCAGGAGCCACGAGCGAGGATCAGAGCTGCTCTGTGGAAAAGCCTTTGTCAGGAACCATGAATCAGACCAAGACAGAAATGCAGTAAAATCACACTTTTTAATACAAAGGTAAAATTACATAAACAGAGTAAACATGGTGAAAACATAGCCAGGGTTAGGTAACCAGAGTGGATAGTCAGAGCAAGCAAGTGAAACAGGAGTCCAGAGATCAGCAAGGTCAAATGGCATGCAGGGTCAGGAGCCAGGAGCAGAGTCAGCCCAGCAGGGTCTTGAATTCAGGAACCAGAAGGGAACGTCAAATAGGTAAAGTCTTTCTCAGGAAAACACAGCAGAGATTTCTCCAGAGATGTTGACCAAGGCAAAGGCGTCTGCGATCTGATCCAGGCAGTTTATACAGAAGCAGATGCTGGCTTAACAAGGCAGGATATGGTCATCAAGTGAGACAGAGTGGAAGCTGAGGCTGGCAATTAACCCTCAGCTGAGCAGCTTGCTCTGAGAAGGGAGAGCTGAGCCCAGCCCTGACACCCTTGCACAGAGCAGGTAAGTATAACATGTATGTTATTTAAAAAAAAACCCTAATAGCATTTTAAGCTTTGACAAAAAATCCTGGTTTCTATACAGAACCAGATTTTGCACACTCCTTTATATCAGCCCCACTGGGCAGTGTTGTCCAATGCATACTGAGTGTAGATCTGCTGTATGGGGTTGATTTACTAAAACTAGAGAGTGCAAAATCTGGTGCAGCTGTGCATGGTACCCAATCAGCTTCTTACTTCAGCTTATTCAATTAAGCTTTGACAAAAAAAAAAAAACAGAAGCTGATTGGTTTCTATGCAGAGCTGCACCAGATTTTGCACTCGCCAGCTTTAGTAAATCAACCCCTATGTTCTATTGCTTTAGCTAACACCAACACGCTGCCTTGGTGTACTCTGGAAAAGAATAGGACTTGTGATTTTTTTTTTGTGCAGCACATTTGGATGCACTATAACACATTGCAATGCACTGTGGCTTTAAGATAGAAGTTATATAAAAAGGGGAAAAAAACAAAAAAAAAATTCAGCGCGCATGCCCAACAGACCAGCACACTATACGCACACACAATCCCCTGTGATGTGAATGAGCTCTTACATGGGTGGTTAGTAAAAAATGACCCATTGCATTAGTGTTCAGTGGAGTTCCCCTTTACATTGGTGTTCAGAACAAAGGTGCCCCTTACATTGGAAATCATAGGACAAGTTTCCCTTTACAGTGGTGGTCAGTAGGATAGGTGCCCCTTTACATCAGGGGTTAGAGGAAGGTGGGTTTTGTTATACTGCTCATAGTACCTATTACTCATTTTTATGACGAGGGCACATAGAACTCCAGACTTTAGGGGGCCCACATAAATATTATTCATTGTAGGTACTTTACTGCTGTTTTGTAGTAATTCAAATTAAATCATGTTGCAGTGTGTTGCAAAGAAATGACATGCAACATTTTTTCCACAATGGTAGAGCTCACCTGAAGTTACCGTTCATTTCTGCAGTAGAATTTAATGAAAAGTCACTTTAACAATTCAGTAAAGTTAAAAAGGAAAAAAAAGGCACTGCCCCTCCACTACAGCACACATTGGAGACCAGTCAGTGCACTAAAAGGGACAGTTTTAGCATGCAGCAAATGTGGACAGACCTGAAAAGTAATTTAAAATACATGAATAAAAAAGGCACCTTTTCCCTCAATTTCCAGCAAACTCTCCTAGGCATTCTTTTCACAGAATCCTGGCAAAGTTGGGGTTCCCAGATCCAACAATACAGTACCCCAGATCTTTTATTCTAGCATGAGATCAGCTTTCATATTCCTCTTAGTAAGGACTCATTCACACCTTAGTGTCCTGGTACATTGCATTAATGTGTGTTAATGTGCATCGTGTTAAAACGATTGTCATCCTAAAATGGCATTTGTTCAAATTTAGTTTGGCCCCCAAATCAATTTGCAGAGTATGAAAAATACTTTTCAAACACTGCGTGACCACAATCTTCTTGGATCTGGGCGTTGGGCAGGACCAGTCTGCCTTGCTGTAAAAATGCCAATGACAGGAGCCGCTCTCAATCACTCTTACCCCCCAGTCAGGCTCCCAGCTGCCTATGTCACCAGAAGCACCACCTTATGGGGCTAATAGGATATTTGATTAAAAGTGACTCCTTTTGCTCTTGCAATTCATTGCAGTGTGTACTGGTACTTCCCGCATGCCCGGCCATTCTGGTCTGACAAGAGAAAGGCAGGTAACATGGCTTTTTTTTAGAGCTTATACACAAGTGATGCAGAGAATACATGATCTGGCAGATCATTGCCACCACTAACAAGATGAGTAAATCACTAGCATGACCACATATGTTTTATCAAAAATCAATTTATGAAAAAAAAAGAAAGAAAATGAACTCGATATTATATAAATGTATTGTAGAGACTGTGATGTTTTTTTTTTTCAGTTTACTGACACCTTAAGGAAGCCCATTCAAATGACAGGGATAGCAATATCCCGAAACGTCCAAAAATATGGACATACACCATTTTTTGATACGCGTTGCATATTGAGGCACAGTGTTGGAATGCGCTGCATGTGTATTCCTATAAAAATGAGTGGGCCCTAACATGTGAAATGCATTGTGATACCACGATTCAACAGTGTAAATGGGCCCTAAAGGTTGAGTACAAGCCAGTATTCTACAAACATTAATAGGTGGTCTAAGGACCCCATTCATTTCAGGTTAGGCATTTTTATTACGCAGAGTGTGCTAAGTAGAGGTGTTGGATTGAGGCTCTTGTCAAACCTGTGTAGTGCTTAATCCCGTAGGAGGCGCTGGAGTTTTGCTCAGGTTCTTCCCCAGTGGATTGTCCCGCAGCCAGACATACACTCACAGTCACCCTCCTCCTCAATAACCAGTCTAGTGTTCTTCTTTTTGTATTTTTGGAGAACTTGAATGGGGTTGAGGGAATTGATACTCCAAAACAGAACTATCCACAGATTGAGAACATTAAACTCCTTTTTTAAAAGTTGAAGTGAAAGTCCTTGCTTATAGCAAACTGTGTACTTGGCTTTGTAGTGGAAACAACAGTCCTTGCCCTCAAGGAGCTTCCAGTCTAAGGTCCCTAACTCATTCATACTGTACATACACATATTAGGGCCAATTTAGACAGGAGCCAATTAACCTACCAGCATGTCTTTGGAGTGTGGGAGGAAACTGGAATACCTGGAGGAAACCCACGCAGGCACAGGGAGACCATGCAAACTCCAGGCAGGTAGTGCCGTGGTTGGGATTCAAACCAAGGACCCTAGTGCTGCTAGGCGAAAGTGCTAATCACTGGTTGTCCCTCCCCTAAATTATGTGAAAACTTCTCACACGTGGCTGCAATCCCGTCAGTTACTCTTTTTCAAGTTACTACTCATGCTCACTAAGGTCATGCTTTGATCTCAGGACTAGGGATGGGCGAACGGTTCGGCCCAAGCATGAGTTCAAGCCGAACATTAGCTGTTCGCCGAACAACCGAATTATCAGGGCGTTTGACCGTTTGTTCGGTCTGCCGAATGACCACAATGCACTGCACCACTGAACAGTGCATTGAAAGCCCTGATTGGCTGAAGCAATGAAAGCTTCGCCCAATCAGGGCACAGAGCACTGTCAGAGTCATGATTGGTAGACTTGTACATTGTAAATTTGTTCATTTTTGTTTTTTCTTTTTTCCAAAATTCATATTTAATAAATTTCATATTTAAGTTCACTAACAGCCAAATTTTCAAGGAAATTCCAATACCTATCTTATTTCTGAATTTTGGAAATTCGGAAATTGAAATTGAATTTACTTTAAAACTTGGCTGTTAGTGGACTTAAATATTAAATTTATTACATTTCATTTTTAAGTTCACTAACAGCCACATTTTCAAGGAAATTCCAATACCTATAATTTAATATTTATTTATTATTATTTATTTATTATTTCAAATGTTCTTTCTTATTTCCCAATTTCCAAAATTTGGGGATAAAGAACATTTGTAATAATAAATGACTATTAAATTATAGGTATTGGTATTTCCTTGAAAATTTGGCTATTAGTGAACTTAAAGATGAAATTTATCACTAACAGCTATATTTTCATGGAAATTCCAATACCTCTAATTTAATAGTTGTTTATTAGTTATTTCAAATGTTCTTCCGAATTTTTGAATTTTGGATTTTCAGCTGTTCCGATTGCCAAATTTCCAAATTACCGCAATTGCCGAATTACCGCAAAATTCCGAATTACCGCAATTACTGAATTACTACGAAATTCCGAATTACAGCAATTGCCGAATTACCGTGATTTTCCGAATTACCGCAATTGCTGAATTACTGCAAATTTCTGAATTACTGCAAATTTCTGAATTACCGCAAATTTCCGAATGTTCAAATCGGAAAAACGAAAATTCGGGAAAATTCAAATTTCGGAATTCGTCCGAATTGCTCAATTTTGCAAAATTCAGTAAAAACGTTATTCAGAACGAAATGAATTGCACAAGCCTAATGATTGGACGCTGTCATGATGACTATCCAATCATGGCTCATTGCTCTTACTCCCACCCTCACAATATAAGGCCTCATACACACGGGCGTTTGTTTATTTATTCTATTTTTGCTAGAAGAGATGCCAGGCGACGTCGGTCTAAAAAGTCTGTGTTTTGCGACGTTTCTTGTTGGCTTTGATGAGCATTTTGTAGCGTTTCGTGGCGTCAGCGTCAACAAGCTTTTTTTTAAAAAAGACATCCCACAACAATTTATTCACTCCCAATGCAAATGGAACACAATAAAAAACGTTGGAGACCATGTGACGATGCCATTTTGGTTGGAGAGAGCGAGGAGAGAGCATTGCGATTGTGTAGGAGTTTTGTCTGTATTTTTGTGGTTTTCTGCCTGTTTATTGCGATTTTTTTAGCATGGATTCTGTCATGCAAAAGGTCCATCAGGCAATTCTGCTGATCATTTTGCGGAGGTTGCGGAGAAGGAGAGAGTTGGTGGAGGAGGAGAGGATCAGCAGAATCAGCAGAAGACAATACTGGATACACCCTATGGTGTCCCAGCGCCAGTCGGTGGGGTACTATGCCAGCATCTACGCACAACTGCGTGTGTACCCAGATAAGTTCCAAAACTTTACACGGATTTTGGTGGCATCGTTCGATACGCTACAGGAGAAGCTCCGGCCCAGACTGGTGAGGACGGACACCGTGATGCGGCGCTCTGCGTCACCTGAGGAACGTCTGCTGGTGACACTGCGGTAAGTTTTATTTTATAACACATTAGGGGTGGGGGTAGGGTGTAGCATATATAGGGTATAGTCAGGGGTGCATGGTTCGGAATAGGGATTAGGGGTTAGGGGATAAAGGTTAAGGCAGTGTTCACACCATTGCGAATTGTTTGCGGGTTCCCAGAATCCAATTCGCAATAGCATGAGATTTCAACTGGCTCTCTATGGAGCCAGTTCACCTATCACCACAGCAGCTCCGATGTGTTTTTCACAAAAACACTGTGCAACTTTTGGTCCATTTCAGGTCCGAATTCGGCCAAAAATCCGGGCTGAAATTGGACCTGAAACGATGAACCAGGACGCACCGGACCCCTGCTGTGAGCCGCATGCGGTTCATATGTGAACCCAGCCTGAGGTGCATCATAGGTGTTAATATAAGGATAGTATAGGCTTAGTGTATGAAAACTAATTCTAATTTCATTTCTAATATTTTCTTTCAAGGTTTTTGGCTACGGGGCAAAGCTTCACGACTTTGCACCATTACTTTTTGCTCGGCGTGGCAACGGTGTCTGAAATCTTCAGGGAGACACGTGTGGCTATATGGGAGGAGCTAGATGGTGTGGTAATGCCGGAGCCCACCGAAGACATATGGAAACATGTGGATACATTCTGGGAAAAAACACAGTTCCCCAATTGCATAGGGACCCTGGATGGTAAACATATCAGGGTCAAGAAACCACCCCACTCCGGATCATCATATTTCAATTATAAAAAATATTTTTCCGTGGTGCTGCTAGCGTTGGCTGACGCAAATTTAAAGTTCCTTACGGTGGATGTCGGAGCCTATGGCAGCCAAGGCGATGCTCGTATATTCCGGGAGTCGGCTTTTGGACGCCGCTTAAATGAAGGAAGAATGAACATCCCGCCTAGCAGACCCCTACCGTGCACCGAGGAGCCCAACGTACCACTGGTGATGGTCGGTGATGAGGCCTTTGGACTGGCAGAAAATTTAATGAGGCCATACAGTGGGTACGGACTCAGCCACGAAAAGAAAATTTTCAATTACAGACTTAGCCGAGCACGCGGGTAGTCGAATGTGCCTTCGGAGTCTGCACTGCAAAATGGAGGGTATTGCTGACCTGCATGCAGCTGGACGTCGAAAATGCCATCCAAGTTGGGCTGGCGTGCTGTGTGCTCCACAAATTCCTACGTAGCATTGACACATGTAATGTAGAACCAGAACCCGCACCCCAGAGTCAACGCCATCAATTCATGGACTTGAGAGCATCTGCTTGGGTAATGAGCATCCGAAACCAGTTTGCAGCTTTTTTTGTTTCGCCAGATGGAGAAGGTTCCTGGTAAGATGATCATGTCTAAAAAAATTACCTATCCTTTCAATAAAGCCCATTTTATTCATTTTACTCGATTGTATGTCTTTTTTACTTAGCATATTTATACTAGTGAATTTCATATTCATTTTTTCTGTATGTTAGCTCATTTTACTTATTTTACCCGAAATAACTTTCCTATCCATTAAAAAAATCTGTACTAGTAGAATGGTCCTTGGAAGAGGTAGACCGCTTTGTTTTTTTCGACGTTTGACCAAAGCCTACGAGTAATGGGTTCGTCTACGAGAGTTCAGGTACTTAACTACCGCAACTGAGACCCCACGCCCAAGACCAAGATGTAATGTACACAGTTACGATGCATCCTTAAACACCTCGTGTGTCGTGCGGTCGGGTTGAACCTACCGTAAAAGCTGCAGGTCGACGT
>BLSH010399117.1:554231-569882 GCA_018402905.1 Glandirana rugosa
AGTACGACCAGTGACCTTCAAGTTGTACCGTGGAGTACCGTTTCTTGAGAGACTCCTAGAGCCATGAGGTGCCATATTGAACTTCCAGTGACCAGCATGAGAGAGTGAGTGTGATAACACAAAATTTAACACACCTGCTCCCCATTCACACCTGAGACCTTGTAACACTAACTAGTCACATGACACCGGAGAGGGAAAATGGCTAATTGGGCCCAATTTGGACATTTTCACTTAGGGGTGTACTCACTTTTGTTGCCAGTGGTTTAGACATTAATGGCTGTGTGTTGAGTTATTTTGAGGGGACAGCAAATTTACACTTTTATACAAGCTGTACACTCACTACTTTACATTGTAGAAAAGTATAATTTCTTCAGTGTTGTTACTTGAAAAGATAGAATAAAATATTTACAAAAATGTGAGTGGTGTACTCACTTTAGTGAGATACTGTATATCACGGGACACAGAGCAGCTATATACATTACTTCCTGGGATGAGCAATAGCCTTAAGGGGAGGGAAACACACTGCATGAAAACACCAGATTTATACAGCAGCCTGTAAGACACTATGCTCAAAAGCAGAGTCCTCCGCTGCTCAAAAATCTTGTGATCGTATGTACTGAAGATCAAGTAGCGGCCTTGCAAATCTGCGCCACTGACTCCCGATCGTGAAAAGCCCAGGAGGTTCCAACACCCCTGGTAGAATGAACTCTAACCCTGAAGGGAGGAGCTTTACCTTTCAGGCCATAAGCCTAAGTGATTAACTGGCGAATCCAAAGTTAAATGGATGCCTTGAAAGCCGATTGCCCCTTCTTGGGGCGTTCGGGAAAAACAAAAACACATCATACCCTCGGATGCTTGCTGACTTTTCCAGATAGGTTCTGACTGCCCGCACCACATCCAAAAGGTGCAACTGGTTCTCTTCTGCCGAGTCAGGCTGAGAGAAAAAAGAACAACGTCTTGATTCAAATGAAAACCAGAAACTACCTTAGGCAAAAAGGATGGAAGAGGATGTAGCACCACCTTATCATGATGCAAAATCAACTACGGCTCCTTACAGGAAAGGGCCGCTAGTTGCAAAATCCTTCTAGCCGAAGTAATTGCAAAAAGAAAAGCCAACTTCAAAAGAACTAACAGAATTTCGTTGATCGGTTCAAAAGGTTGGTCCTGTAGCACCGACAGAACCAAATTCAAATCCCAAGGGCAAAGAGGTGATTTAATGGGAGGCAATAAATGAGTCACTCCCAGAAGAAAAGTTCAGACCAGGGAATTTGAAGCCAAAGGTTTCTGGAAGTACACTGATAAGGTCGAAACTTGCCCTTTAATTGTTGCCAAGGCTAACTTCTTGTCTAAGCCTGACTGAAGAAAAGAGAGAATTCGTCCCTACCAAATATTTCCGAGGATGCCAACCTCTGGCCTCCCACCACGCAGTATAACCCTTCCAAACCATGTGATAGATCTTCCTGGTGACCGCCTTTCTGGCATTCACCAATTTAGATATCACTGGTCCTGAGATACCACGATCTCCTAGCACCCTGGTCTCAAATTCAGCGAGCATATATTTGAATGGAAGATTTGACCTTGCAATAGTGGATCAAGCCGGAGAGGAAGTGTCCAAGGCTCGCCTACTGCTAATCTCACTATCTCCGGGTACCATGGCCTCCTGGTCCAAGCCGGAGCTACCAGAATGACAGACGTCATCTCCTCCTGGATTCTGCGCAAGAGATGCGGCAGGAAAGGAATCGGGGGAATTGCACACATTAGGGAGAACTGCTGAATCTTGCAGTTGAACCTGGATGCCAATAGATCTACATCCGGCGTGCCCCATTGCTGGCAAATCTGCATAAACACCTGTGGGTACAGAGACCATTCTCCTGGATGTATCTGTTGGCAACTGAGATAGTCTGCCTTCCAGTTCTCTACCCCCAGAATGTGGACTGCAGATCGCACTGGCACATGCTTTTCTGCCCATGATAACACATGACTAACCTCCATGTGGGCCAGACGGCTCTTGGTGCTGCCCTGGTGGTTGACATAGGCCACAGCCATGGCATTGTCGGTTTGCACCCTAACCGGGTGGCCCTGCAACTTTGCTGTCCAACAATTCAGCGTGAGGCATATTGCCCGCAGCTTTAGAACATCGATGGGCAATCCCTGTTCCTTCACAGTCCATTTCCCCTGGACTGTGGAACTTTCCATGGCTGCGCTCCAGCTGGAGAGACTGGTATCTGTGGTCACTACCTTCCACAACAGCAGAAGAAAAGTCCTTCCTTGCACCAGATTCTGGTCCATTAACCACCATGTGAGACTTCTACAAGCCCTGGGGGTTATGAACATGCAAGAATCCAAAGCTTGCATCTTCTTGTTCCATGCAAACAGAGTGTTCTGCTGCAATGCCCTGGAATGGAACTGGGCATACGGAATAGCTTTGAATGAGGAAACCATCCTTCTCAGAAGACTCATACAGAGTCGGACAGACAGGCGTCTCCTTACTTGCCGAACCTGATTCTTTAGGGCCTCGACCCTTCTTAGAGGCAAGAACACCCTTGCCTGGACTGTGTCCATAACCAGGCCTAAGTATTTCAGACTCTGGCTTTAAGGCTGATTTCTCAGAATTTATGATCCATCCGAGATGTTCCAGGAATTGAGGCTGCATTCCTCACTTGCAGCGATCGATCCCTGAGTAGGAGATTGTCTAAGTAGCCTGCAATCAAGATCCCCCACAATCTTAGAAGACCCAGCACTGGCGCCAGGACCCTTGTGAAAACTCGGGGGGCATTTGTGAGCCCGAAGGGCAAAGCCAAAACTGAAAGTGCTGCTCCTCTATGACAAAGCGCAAAAGCCTTTGATGAGGATGAAAAATTGGCACGTGCAGGCATGTATCCCTGATGTCTATGGATGCCAGGAAATCTCCTACTTGGAGAGAGGCAACCACAGAGCGGACTGATTCCATCTGAAAGGGCCACACTGAGTGATAATGGTTCAGTGCTTTTAGATCCAGAATTGGTCTTTTGTCCCTGTTTGGTTTTGGAACTGTGAACAGGTTCGAATAAAACCCTGTACACCCTTTCGGGATCAAGAAGGGTGACCCCTAAAAGTCGCACATCCATGGCGTCCTAATGCAATGAATGGCGTGGCAACCTCAATCTGGACTTCGACCAGGCTGCGCCCCGAACATGTTTTACTCCGCCCCTGAAGCTTACTCATGGGGATCCATTCCCTTTCGGGAACCGGGACCTCCATAATCACACCTTGCCATTTTTGGCCGTGTAGTGCCTGAAATAATAAGCCCTTTTTTGAAAGGTCTGTGGGAACGCTGGATCTTAAAAATCTTTGAGGGTAGGACTGTAACTCCAGCCTGTAATCCTGAGACACTGTGGAAATGGCCCACTTGTCCTGAATCAACGTTTTTCACACTCCTGCAAACTGTGGCAACCTTCCCCCCCACCCGCATGAGTGGGGGCATCCCTTTACAAGAAAGGTTTGGTGCCAGTATTAGAGGATTTTTGAAACCACGGCCTCTTTTGGCCCTTGCCTTGTTGTTTACCTTTGGCAGGAGATCCCTGGTGCCATCAGAACTGCCTAGGTCTGAAAAACCTGAGGAAGTAACACGTGGCACCTTAAAAGAGGGCAGTGTACCTACCTTTTTCACAGGAAGAAGGGAACTCTTTCCTCCAGATATCTTCTGGATTTACTTATCAAGATCATCCTCAAATAAATGTTCTCCATAAAAAGGAAAACCAGCTGGCATCCTCTTACAGGGGAGCTCTGCTGACCAGCTCTTTAGCCACAAAATTCTGTGTATGTGCACAGATAAAAACACCATATACTGCTGTATGGAATCTTTGAGGGCATCTATAGCAAAGCAAAGAATCTGAGGTAGATCTGCTCTGTCTTGAGCAGAATCCTCTGCTCTGCCTGGCTGTTTAACCGGATCCTTCAAGGCTTCACACACCCCAGTTGCCGCCACTGTGGGCTGAATAACGGAACCTGCCAGAGCGAAGGAGGCCTTTAACAAGGCTTCTAGCTTTTATCTGCAGGATCCTTAAAAGACCTGTGCATTATCCACTGGACAAGTTAAGGTCTTGTTCAGGGAGGAAACTGCTGCATCCACAACCGGTATGCTTCACTACTTCCTAAATCTTTCCTCCTTTGTATATAACAGGAAAACCTCTTTGGAGGCACAAATATCCAGTCAGAATATACCACCTGCTTAAAAAGTGGGTGAAAGGGAAACACCTGCACACCCTGTTAAGGTTTCAAAGAATCCAGGAAGGAACAAGGTGTTTCAGGGACCTCTACTAGAGTTAACTTAAAAGCTGTACAAACCATCTGAGTAAGCGTATGGATAAGAAGCATATGTGATTGAGAGGCTGATATAATCAGAGCCTCTTCAGGCTCTGAATCACTGCGTAAGCATATGGATGAGAAGTTTTTGTGATTGAGAGACTGATATAATCTGAGCCTCTTCAGGCTCTGACTCACTTGAGGCCTATTCCTCTGATTGGATATCAGCTGCCTGATCGACCATTAGCTCTTCTACCTCATAAACCCAGTCTTGCTCCAATATAGGAGGAATTGGGGGAAGGGATCTATCATGCTTTCTGACACTCTGCGTGACCAAAGCGATCATTCCAGCAATCTTGCTTTCTAAACCAGCCAAAGCTGATGCCAGATCATCCTTAGTAATATACTCTGAGGTAGAAGCACTAGTAGCGGCCACAATGCCGGATAGACGCAGTGGCTCAGATTGCCCGGTGTCAACCGGTCTTTCAGGGGAGGCCAACACAGCAAAGTTCCATTTAGGTTCTACTAGAGCCACTGATGGAACACATGTGCCCCTTGCTACAGCACTCACCCCATCACTTCTTGGTAGAGACAGAGCTTGCTGAAGAAATGGTAACTGGCTTTGTGACACAAATACACAAGTTCTTCACCACCACAGTTTCCCCTTGGAAGAATCCTATACAAATGACCTGTTCTTCCAGTCAATGCAACATAACTAGGCTGCACCTGCCATCACCTATAGGACTCATGTGCCAAACCAGGATAGGCCGCTATGTGTCCCCTCTGCTGGCCAGCAACAATATTTCCATCTGTAGCTTTAAAAAAGCTTTCCTCGGCTGTACAACGCTGCGTGTACACGCATGTGCATGCTCCCGCGGAGGAGAACACACAGAGCAGCATTCCTATGCCTTGTAGCGGGCAAAAGATGCACAGCAAGGAAAACTTTTTTTTTCAAAAGCATGTCAGTCTAGATAAACAGCTATTGCAGGGGAATATATATATAATCATTGAACCCCTGTTTTACACAGGGCCACTTACCACTCCCGCCACAGGACAATAGCCTAAGACAGAGGTCCAGCCTTCACCCATCGTGGGTTCTGTCACCACGGACCTTCAAGGACTGGGTACCCCTTTATTATGAGGGTTCACTCCCTTGGACCTGTACAGTACCCTACAGGAAATGACTTAGTTCTGAAGTGCCCTTGATTTTCACTACGCAGGGTCCAGTGCCCGAAGGTCGCATCACAGGCAAAACCTCGTTGTCGATCCTCAATCTTCTTTACGAGGCTTGGGTGCCATTTATTTTAGCATAGTAGCTGTTTTGAAATGGATTCAACTTGAAACAGCTGCTCCTTGTTTCCTAAGAACCTGTATGGGATTACACCATAGAAGCTCACAGAAAGCTCAAAAGTTATCATCCACGCTTTCAGACTCTGGTGGAAAAACTGGAGTACTTCCTGTTTGGGAGGGGTTTTTGTTATTCTACCAGTGTCCATTCACTTAATGGTGGCGTAACATCCAGGCAGTAATGTATATGGCTGCTCTGTGTCCCATGATCTACGAGAAAGAAATACACCTGCACTATTTTTGGACAACACACATCAATACAGTGAAGAGATGTGAACTAGCAAAAATAAAAACAAAGCTGTGTGCGTTTGTGTTGACATGTGTTCAATCACAAAAATGTGTAACCATTATAGTAAGTCTGTCACATTGTAAAATTGCAGAACTGATCACACAAAGAAAATGCAAACAAATATCTAAAAAACAGCTTCTCACATATTCCAGGGAGTCCTGAAATCCAGGGAGCCATAAGATGGAAATCCATCTTCTCATACTGAAGCTCGCCCTCTCCTCCCATAAAAAATAAAAAAAAAATCACAAATTGACATGTGTTTTAAAAGGATTATCACACAGGAAGGGCCCATTCACACCCGTCTGATCAGTTGCACATGCATATTATGCATACCTGCCAACTTTTTGAGATGGAAAAGAGGAACACTTATTAGCAAAAATATATGGGTATAGGACACACCTCCTGTCATGGCCCTTTTAAGGAGAACTATACAAAAAAATGATTAGTTAAAACCCACAAGTGCTTTTTTTTACCACTACTATTCCTTTATACTGGCTTTTGACATTAGAAATGCAGCAATTTAGACACTGGATGAAAGGTTCAGCACTGGGAAACATTTTCTGAAAGATAAAAAGTGCATTTTATATACAACTATATAGATGAGACCAAATTGAGGGACAAATGAGGAGGGACAGAGGGACTTTGGTCCAAATCAGGGACAGTCCCTCAAAATCAGGGACAGTATGGAGCTATGCATTATGTGAAACACACAATAGTGCACAGTGATACTCTGCAATGCAGGTGTGCTGTGAAGGTGCATTGCAAGCCATTCAAAATGAATAGCATCACAGTGCACCAATACATTTAATGGGGGTAGATTTTTTAAAACAGAATCTGGTGCAGTTGTGTATATAGTAATCAATCAACTTTCGGGTTTTATTGTCAACGTTTAATTGAAGTTATAAGCTGATTGGTTACTATTCAGAGCTGCACCAGATTCTGTGTGCACCAGTTTTAGTAGAGTGTGTAATTTATGATCTTGTGAATTGTCACTGGAGAGAACTCATTTAGCCCTGGTTCACATTGCAGCGATTTGGCATGCAATGTCAAATCGTTTGCCAAAATCGGCGGCTAATGCCGGCAATGGCACTGTCCGAATCGGTGCAACGCCACAGCGTCCCACCGATTCCCAAAAGTAGTTTCTGTTCTACTTTTGTCAACTTCGTGGTGTGATTTCAAAAGACATCTGTGCAGAAACCCGCAGAGATGTCTCTGAAATCGCCAGCGAAGTCGGGACTGATATGCGGGAATGAAATTGTGAGAGTTTAGCTGAACTCCCACAGTTTCATTCCCACTGTCAGTGTGAACCTAGGCTAAAGGTGCTACACCGCATTTATGGTGTTAATCCTTCTTGTTAATGTACTTGAAGTGGTGATTTCCGCATGGAGCTGTGAAGACGTCTCTTCAGTGAGCTCCGCAGTCGGTACCTACTGAAAACTACATCAGCCTTAATCATAGCGCCTTACTAGGATTGCACCGATACCACTTTTTTTGCCACCAAGTACGAGTACGGATAATTTACCTTTGGTAGTCGCCGATACCAATTACCGATACCTATCGCATAGGTAGGGGGGTGGTTTGGGAGGTAGGGGGGGGTTGTTAGGGAGGGGGGGTGCTGTTAGGCAGCTGGGTGAGAGCAGGGTTGAAGGGGGGGAGTAGAGGCGTAAGTCAGGGCAGGGTAATTCAGGGTGGGGTGAAATAGGGATTGTGGGGTGGGAGAGTTGGGATGGAAAAGGCTGTGATCGCTGGGGGGGGGGGGGGAAGAGGAAGAGGATAGGGATAGGGTGGTTATTGGGATACATGGGGGCAGAGGTGACAGCTGGTGGAGGGAAGGAGGTGGCAACAGGCAGAAGTGACAGCAGTGACTGCAGGCATGGTACAGGAGACAGTCAGAGACTGCAGGCCTGGTACAGGAGACAGCCAGAGACTGCAGGCCTGGTACAGGAGACAGCCAGAGACTGAAGGCCTGGTACAGGAGACAGCCAGAGACTGCAGGCCCGGTACAGGAAATAGCCAGAGGCTGCAGGCCTGGTACAGGAGACAGCCAGAGACTGCAAGCCTGGTACAGGAGACAGCCAGGGAGTGCATGGTACAGGAGGCAGCCAGGGACTGCATGGTACAGGAGACAGCCAGGGACTGCATGGTACATGAGACAGCCAGAGACTGCAGGCATGGTACAGGAGACAGCCAGGGACTGCATGGTACAGGAGACAGCCAGAGACTGCAGGCATGGTACAGGAGACAGCCAGAGACTGCATGGTAAAGGAGAAAGCCAGGGACTGCATGGAACAGGAGACAACCAGAGACTGCATGGTACAGGAGACAGCCAGAGACTGCATGGTACAGGAGACAGCCAGAGACTGCATGGCACATTAGACAGCCAGCGACTGCATGGTACATTAGACAGCCATGAACTGCATGGTACATTAGACAGCCAGAGACTTCATGGTATATTAGAGAGCCAGGGACTGCATGGTACATTAGACAGCCAGAGACTATATGCTACAGGAGACAGCCAGAGACTACATGGTACATTAGACAGTCAGAGACTGCATGCTACATGAAACAGCCAGAGACTACATGGTACATTAGACAGCCAGAAACTACATACTACATTAGACAGCCAGGGACTGCTGAACAGAGTGACTCAATATAGTGTAGGCACGTGGGGATTACCTGTAGGGCACTACCCACTGTGCGGTGCAAAATGCCGACCCAGGTGAAGCACGCTCATCCCAGGACCCAGGGAGAGAGACGGGGGAGGCATCAAAATGTGCTCCACATCCAGGTAGCTTATCCATATGGTCCTTTATGAGCCTCCTGTGCTGTCCACATGGTACAGGAGACAGCCTGCATGGGAGACCTATCAGCAGCCAGCGGGTTCTGCCTCAGCAGGGAAGGAAGCGGAGCAAGTGCTGGCCTAGATAACCTCCGGAAGGGGGGTGGCATGGTTCTAGTGCTATGATTGTATGCCTAGCATGTGCTGGCTGCTGTAGGGGGAGGCGGGGAGTGGGCGGGCCCTGTACTCCCTGATGGTGGCCCTGGGTAGAGGAGACAGAGATGGCACTGGCTGGAGGGGAGGGAGAGGTGGTCCGCTCCCAATATACATCACTTCCGGTATCGGTTTCCGGAATCGGTGCCTTTCTTGCGAGTAGCGATACTAGTGAAAAGGCCGAGTATTGGTGCATCCCTACTCCTTACCGAACCACACAATAATGGGTAAACAAACTGGAAAGTCACTGATGCTGAAAAATACTCCATCGAGTTCCATCAAGCGCTTCTTGGCCACAGAACCAGAGTACTCGCTTGAAGCTGATGGACAAGGCCGCTCTCCGCATGGCGGGGCTCCACCCCTCGCCTTAGGCCTGCTCCCAGACACCAGTCTCTGGCTTCTTCCATCGGCTCTGAAGGTGAAAGGGCATCTCTGCACTGTTCCAACTTGGCAGCCTTGGTGAGCAGTCTTTTGACCAAACTAGAATTGGCATCCATGCTCCATAGCCTGGACAGAGCGATAAAGAAGGAGGTATCAGCAGTACATGCAGATCTCTCCCAGGTTCTCGTCTGGGTGGAGGAATCAGAACAATGGCTTGATCGCCACGCGGCTGCCATCAGAGCTCTCCAGGCAAGTACATGCAGCTTAGCCATAGCACACAGAATGGCTCTCTGTAAGATAGAGGATCAAGAAAACAGTAACAGACGGAACAATATACGGATCCAAGGTCTACCAGAAGCCACCAAAGATGACGACCTCCAGGCCTCAATCTGAGGAATCTTTAATAGTTTGCTTGGCAACCCTGTGGATCACCCTCTAAAAATAGATCGGGTCCACCATGCCCTTCTCCCGCACAATTTATCCTCAGATACTCCCCGTGATGTTATCTGCAGGTTACACTGCAATGAGGAAAAATAACTCATTATGAAAAAGGCAAGGGAAGCTGTCTTCTTGGAATTTGATGGACCGATAGTATCCTTCCCAGATCTTGCCAAGGAAACATTAGACCATCGCAGGGCCCTAAAGCCCCTTACAGAAAAGCTGCGCAACAACGCCATTACCTACCGCTGGGGTTTCCCAGCCTGCCTAATCGCTAACAGGTGGAAGAACAACCATCCTATGTTTTCCAGAGGATTTGGAGAAATTCTGTATGGATGTCAATATCTCCCCGCCAGAACTCCCTGGATGGAGTGAAGGTATCCCTGCAATTCCACCGTCACCGGAGGAACAATGGCAGAAAGTTTCCCATAAACGCAGCTCAGCTACACCGGGTTTTACCTCCTAAAGCGGATCAAATTTCTCATGTTGGATAAGTTTCCCATGATCAGGCATATTATTTTCTCTGATACCAGGCCATCTGTTGTTCACATTGAGCTGCCTATTAAGTTCTTCAACTTTTTCAATCTGTTTTTATGACGGAAATCCCAACTGACCCTGTTTCCTTTTATCAAAGTCTGCTCTGTTGGCACCCTGCAGACTGTTACGCCTAAGGCTGTGATGTTCTACCCCTCAACTACTGTATATGCGTCTCTACCTAGGTTTATTTGTTTTATACAAGTTTGTAAGGAACTATGGTAGCTAGTTATATTGGCTTGTCTATGAGTATATGCCTTACTGTTCTTTCTTGTGTTTTACAGGGTACCTGGCCCCTAGCAAGTAGGTGGTGTTCTTTCTTACCATGGGGACATTATCTACCCTCTGAGGCGGCCCTTCCCAACCTACAGGGCACCACGTGGCTCCAGCCCTCACTGTCACTGTCCTCTTTCAGATGGTGCACATGGGTACTTGAAGTCGTTCTGGTCTTCCTGTATTTGCACCGCATCTCACTGTGTGCACACTTAACTTAAGTTGAATTTACTGTACTGTTCTGAGGTATTACCTCTTCTCTTATTTCTCTCTTCCTCTCATTTCTCTTTTCATTCCCCTCCTTCCACCCCCCTGCCTCCATCTATTGTGACAATGTGTGTGGGCTCCCTTCCTAATCCGTTGGCAGCTATTAACCTAATATTTCTTAATGTTCGTGGGCTATATGCCCCTGGTGAACACCATAATCTGTATAGAGAACTGGATCATTTACAAGGCGATATTCTGTTTTTACAAGAAACCCACCTTACACATACCACTAAGGTAAAACTTTTTTGCCAAACTATCCAACATGGTACTACAGTTTATTGGATGTAAGTAAATCAAAGGCCGTTGCCATCGGAAATCACAGGGGTTACTATTTTACTTATAAGAAAGCATTATTTGATGACTGTGGGAGATGTTTGTTTATTAAGGGCAGTCTGGACAATATGCCATGCACACTTGTTAATGTCTATGCCCCTAATCAAGATCAGGCGGGATTCATATCATCAGCTCTTGCCAAATTGAAAGACTTTGCCAGGGGTGCATTGTTCTAGCGGCAGATATAAACACTCCTCTTGAGCTAGGATTGACACATCACGGGGCACCTCTTGCATTCCCCATAAGCTCCTAGCCTATATGCGCAAACACTTATTGGATGCGCAGCTCATAGACACATGGAGGATAATGCACCTTAATGCAAAGGATTACACATATTATTCACACCTTCATTGATCCTATTCAAGGATCAACTATATATTCCTAGATCACCACCACCTTGATCTCATCCTTAACGCGAGAATAGAAACCTTGACGATTTCAGATCATGCGCCCTTATGCCTTAGAGTAAAAATCCCCTCTATTCCGGGGAAACCCTCCAACAGGAAATTAAACGACTCCCCATTTCTCAATGAAATTGATAAAAAACAAATTGGAGATGAACTCTCTCTCTATTTCAAGGAAAACGGGACCCCGCAGATCTCCCCGGGTACTCTGCGGGAGGCTCATAAGGTCCATATATGTGGGAAATTTATTGAATTAGGATCTAGAGAAAAAGAGAGTCCATCAGCAATCTCAATTAATCCAAGAAATGAATGACTTAGAGAAAAATCATAAAATTCATAACTTCCCAACTCTATTCCACTCCCTGACATTAAAGAGAAGAATTAAAAGAGACCTATGAGCAGAAAAAACAATATGGATTTATTTCTCCCAACGCATTTATGAATGGGGGAACAAGCCTAGTTGTTATTTAGCTCGCTCACTACAACAAAAAAAATGCTTCTTTTATAGCCAAGATTAAAACTACCCCAGATTCCCTAGTATATGAAACCAAAGCCATAGCGAGGGAATTTCAGAAATTTATCAGAAACTATACCATGTTCAAAAACGATTGAAGACAAATCAACAAGAGAAGCAATGATCCAGGAATATCTTTCAAATGCAAACTTACCTAAATTACCCGTTTCTCCTCTTGAGGCACTAAAAAGTGAGATTACTACATCAGAACTCCATCTAGCTCTTAAATCTATGGCTAATCATAAGGCACCAGGCCCGGATGGTCTGACTGCAGCCTACTATCGTGCCTTTTTTGACACATTACATCCACGCCTAGCGAAAAACACGAACTCAATCTTGTCTGGATGTGCTTTAAGACCTGAAACGCTTCATGCCCATATCACAATCCTGCCCAAACCAGGGAAAGACCCCAGCCTTTGGGGAAGTAATAGATCGATTTTGCTGTTAAACGTGGATGCGAAATTTTACCCTAAAGTGCTAGCAAACAGCCTCCTCCCCTTGATCCCTTAATGGATCTCCCGGGATCAAACTGGATTCATACCCGGAAGAGAAGCTCAGGATAATTCTTTGAGGACCCTCTCCCTGTTTTTGTTTGCCCGTTCATCTTCCCAGCCCACCCAGTTATTATCTAATGATGCTGAGAAAGCGTTTGACAGGGTGGACTGGGAATATTTGATGTCGACGCTGTCCTTCTTAGGTATAGGCCCCAATATGATCTGCAGGATTTCTGCACTTTATAAACACCCTACAGCTCAGCTTCGCATTAACTGCACCTTAAGTGACATCTTTACGCTATATGATGGAACTTGTCAAGGGTAACCTCAATATTCACGGAATTACAGTAGGAGCATACAAACACAAATACGTGGCATATGCCGATGATATATTGTTTTATGTCCAACAGCCTAATGGTACCCTTCCCAAACTTATGGCAGCGTTTAAAGCTTACGGAGCCATCTCTAATTTTATTATTAAACTATCAAAATCCAAAATATTAAACATTTCTATAACCCCTCAAGTGGTAGCTCTCCTTAAACCCTCTTTCCCCTTCACATGGCAACCTAACTCATTGAAATATCTTGGTATTCTCCTTACGTCCAACCCAGCGTTGTTATTTAGAGTTAACTACATCCCTCTCTTGAACTGCAGACAAAGTGATTTACATAACTGGACACCATTAGCTCTCTCATGGATGGGAAGTGTTAGTGTAATAAAAATGAATATATTGCCCAGGCTGCTATTTTATTTCAAATGATCCCATATAAGGTTCCTCCTGGATTTTTCACTGTTCTATAATATGCAAATATATCTGGAAAGTAAAAGGCCCCGGATTGCAAGAAAGAGACTTTTCAAACCAAAGTCAGAGGGGGGGGGGGGGTGCTTAGCTCTACCTGATATTATGTCCTATTTTCTAGTAATAGTTTTACCTAGGATATCAGACTGGAAGCACCACAAGGAAACTAAATTGTGGGTACAATTAGAACTGGACCTAAGTGGAATAGATTTATTTACGCAAATCTGGATACCTAGCAAATTCCACACTCTCCTTATGTCAACTTCAACTCCGACTAGATCTACTATTTCAGCATGGGATGCACTCTGCAGAACACACAAATGGTCTCATAATTCCCCGCTAATGCCTATAGCAGGTCACTCTTTCTTTCCAATGGGGAATACTGACCCTCAATTTTGTTCTTGGTCCACACAAAAACCTGTTCTTCTCCATCAAGTTGTATCTTCCAAAGGCCTGCTCCCACTGTCCACCTTACAAACTATTACCACAGCTTCTTACATGGACAGATGGAGATATCAACAACTAACATGGTTCATTAAATCACTGTCAAAACCACTAAGGATGTTGGCCGATCTTACTTCGGTGGAATTTATATTGGCCAATGATAAACCTCCCAGGAAAATCATCTCCTTATTTTACCAAGCTCTTCTCTCATTGAAATCCAAACAACTTTCATTGACAGACACCCAATGCTCCAATATTCTTCAACTTGCTCATACCTTGTCCATTTCTTCTAAAATTACGGAGACAAACTATAAGCCTTTAACAAGGTGGCATTACACCCCCACTGCTCTCCATAAAGTCTTTGCAGATTCTAACGACAACTGCTGGAGGGGATGCGGTGAGAGGGCTACCCACGCTCACATTTGGTGGAAGTGCCCACTCATACGACCCTACTGGTCAACTATCCTTCACTGGATTGGAATAATAAAAGGATCAGACGTTAAAAATTACTCATTGGCTGTTCTATTTAATTGTACAGGCAAACCAATGGGCAGTTATAAAAAAAAAATCCATAACCCCACACCTCCTCAATGCTGCTAAATCCCTCATACCCAAATTTTGGAAACAGGCAACCATCCCCATGGTACGCCAATGGCTACAAGTCGTGGACCACATATATCTCATGAAAGATCTTACATTTGAATTTTGAGACAATTCCACAATATCTAATCAAATCTGGCCATGCTGGTTCACCTTTAAATTTTCTTCAAAATATGTGAGATCATGTCCCAACCTGAATAAGTAAGATGGCTGTATGTATGTAATATCATTTCCTGTGGCTCAGACCTATCGGAGGCAGACCCCACCCCCCCCCCCCACACACACTCCTTATCTGTTTTCTTTCACTTAACTAACCCTAACTTAGCTCCCCCTCCCATTTTCTTTTTTCTCTCTTATTTAAAGTACAACTTTTGGTAGCCTATTTTTATGGTAAAGACTCTGAGTCTACTGTTCGACTCTCAGTACACTTATTGTTATCCGTTGCTAAGGAAGTACGTTAGTAAAGGAGCTCGCTGTTCTCCTATTGTTTGTGGCTTAACCTGCATTGTCAGTTACAATATTATGTTGTACTATATATACATTTTCTTTTCAATAAAAATTTATTGAAAAAATGTACTTGAATTGACCTTCAAGCATTTGCGTCACATCAACATCATCAGGAGCGGTCATCAGGAGGATGATGTTAGCACAGCACAGACACTTTATTGTGTAATATGTGTTTTGCATAGGGTACAAGTTTGATGATTTGAGTGATTTATGAATTTATTCACCAATAAAGTATTGAAACTACTGTATATATTCACTAAGATTTGTTTTTACTTATTTATTTGTTGCCACGTCTTATTTGCCCATTTACACATCAAATCACTTTATTTAGCACACCATCCACAGATGCACTTAAAGGGACACACACCACTGTGCCCACACCAGAAATAAGCAGTGCTATACCCACTTTTTATTTTAAAATGTTAATATTTTAAGAGTCATTGTCAGAACTAAAAGTGTCACAAATGCTTCAAGAACACTTCAACACTTTTTATTTAAAAAATTTCGCTGATTCTACCACGGTGGTAGTCTTAGTGAGGGCAGCAGGTTAAGACTTCTTTATATCGTGTCCATAGTGCGGAATATCTCTCCTTTGTTTGACACTTAACCGCCTCAGGACCGCCCACCGTCAAATGACGGCGGAGCGGTCCTGCTCTTCCAGCGGGTGGACGTCATATGACGTCCTCCCTTTAAGCCGGGATTGCGCGCGATTGACGAATAAAGACCACACCCGTGTCACCACACACAGGG
>BLSH010399117.1:587813-619623 GCA_018402905.1 Glandirana rugosa
GTCGAGTACGGTCACTGTATTCGGTAATGACTCTGATCCTTGTCGTTGTAACCATTCTGGTCATTCTACTTAAAAAATCGTCCGGTACATCTCTGGACCGTCATTCTAGTGACAATAACGTATCCCCCTATCATCAACAGCCTCAATTCGTCGCTTCAGTCCACGGTCGTTGTCAATTTGGTTTAGTCTATAAAAGACCACTTATTTCCGTTTTCGTCCGTAAAATAGACATGTTTGTGACGTACGTTTTTCTCGTTAGAAGGGGTGACTGGTGATTACGTGAAAAAAGAGGGTGACTGGCGGTGACATTTTCCCTGTAAGAAGAGGGTAATTGGTGATTTCATTTTCCCCCGCAGAAAGAAAGGTACTGGTGGTTATATTCCCCCCACCCAGAAGGTGAATGGTGCTTATATTCTACCCCGTAAGAAGAAGGTGACTGGTCGTTACATTCCTTACAAGAAGAGGGTCACTGGTGATTACATTCTCCCGCCAGAAGAGGACATTGCTGGTCAGTGGAAGAAGAATGCCCCATCTTATATTCGTGGTAAGTGGAAGACCCACCCCCCTTATATTGGTGGTCATGGAAAGAAAGACGCCCCCTTTTACTTTAGTGGTTAATGGGAGAAGAATGTCCCTTTTACAGTGGCGGTCAGTGGGAGAAAAAAGTGCATTAGTGGTCAGTGGGGAAGATTGCTCTTTTTGCATGCAGTGTTTGTACAGATAAAATGCCTGCTTTTGCCTTTATTCACCAGAAAATATCTGATTTGGTTTAACTGTTGCTGGCACCTGACTTCGCTGCTTAACTCCGACAACTACTATCCCCCTATGCAATAACAGTGATCTTACTGCCAGGTCTCTACATGGCCTGCTAAAAAATTCATCTTACTGGTCTTACCAATGTTGCTGTTCCTAGTCTCAGTAATGGCTTATGTCACTGGCATGAGCTGTATGAATGGTTGACAACAGACTGATCAATCCAATCTGAGTCAGTTTAGGTTTGGCTATTTTAGATTAACCAATATATGGCTGAAGCACATACAGAAGGAACCATGCCATGGAGGAACTCTCTTATCTCTCCTGTCTGCTGAACCCAAATCTATTGTCAATACATCTGCAGTTATTTTGACCAAATGATGTTAGTTGCAGAGTAACTAAAGTGACTGCTTTGGTAAAGTGTGGGCATAGGTCACCCATTGCTAAATCTGAGGTTTAGGATATTTAGGATGGATATATTTCGATAGTTATATTGGTCCAGCTTTGACCAGTGTAAATATGCACAGTATGGGGCTGATTTACTAAAGCTTGAAAGTGCAAAATTTGGTGCAGCTCTGCACAGAAAATAATCGTCTTCAAAGTTTTAGACCTCATACACATGGGCGTATGTTTAAAAATAAGCAAAACGTTGGGTCGACGTCAGGGAAAAATCTGCGTTTTTTTCGGCCTTTTGCATCAGCGTTAATGAGAGTTAGTGAGCATCGGCGTCAATAGGCGTTTTTTAAAAAAAAACATGCCTCTGCTATTTTTTAACCAGAAAACGTTGGCATCAAAAACGCCGATTAACGCTGGTATGGCATTAGTGAGCGTGTTGCGGCGTCAGCGTCAAAAACGGCAAAACGTTACAGTGTCGGAACGCACTGGTCCCCCGTTCTAGTTACAGTTCACTAATGCCGACGCCCTCTACTGCTCAAAAACGTCTGCGTTTTTAGGGGGCCATACAATAACATGGAGAGCTGTAAAAAACACCCAAAAACATGGCGTCAAAAAACACCCGTGTGTATGAGGGCTAATTGTCAAATATTGATTGAACAAGGTGAGGTTTGAAGCTGATTGGCTAGCATGCACAGCTGCACCGGTTTTTGCACTCTCCAGCTTTAGTAAATCAACCCCTATGTGTCTGTTACATGTGATTATTTTGTAAACTTACAGAAATACCTTTAATTGATGAGAAATCTAGTAGTAGTAGTAGTAGTAGTAAAAGTAAAAAAATGTGTTTAATAACAAAATAGTGAAACTGAAAGATGAATATTATAATACAAAATTTAAAACAAAGTAAAAAAAAGTATAGCTATGTTCTTGAGTTAAAGCAGTAGTAAACTGTAGTTGATGGGAAAAAAAATACCCTGCAAGGCGGTGTCATTATGTGCTAGTATGCATCGCTACCACATCGGTAACAACCAATGCAATCCATGCATACAAAGAAACCAAAACAAATACGTTTAGAAATTAATTTATGTGTAATAAAATGGAACGACACAGGGAAAAAGTATTAAACACATGAAGAAAATGTGGTTCAAGAAGGCATGGAAAGCCAAGACACCAGCTGAAATCTACCAGTAATTAGATTTAGATGCACCTTGTCAGTGCAAATAATATCGGCTGGTTCAGTCTCAACTGATGGCCTATAAAAAAGGTGTCTCATTATTAAGGTGTCACACAAGAAACATCATTGGTAACGCCACTGGCGGAATGCACTCTGAATATCTCCAATACAGTGCAAGTTTAGGAGATATTCACAGTACTTATAGGTAAGCCTACGATAGGCTTGATTGTAGGTACAAATGGTAGAACAGAGTTTACTACCACTTTATAGTTTCTTTGTTAAGCTCATGTATGCATGTGTGTTTGTGTGAATGCATTTGTGTGATTTTTGTGTGTCCTGAGTAAACGTACCTTGCAAAATATTGTGTCTCTAGAAAGTATGCCTCCTCCTTTTCCTGAAGGGCTGGCTTAGTGCAGTAATGCCATGCTGGCAACTCAGGGGGGTTTATTTACTAACAGCAAATCCACTTTGCACTACAAGTGCACTGCAAGTGCACTTGGAAGTGCAGTCACTGTAGATCCGAGAGGGACATGCAAGGAAAATAAAAAACAGCATTTTTGTTTGTACATGATTGGATGATAAAATCAGCAGAGCTTCCCCTGATTTCAGATCTTCCCCTCAGATTTACAGCAACTGCACTTCCAAATGCACTTTCAAGTGCACTTGCAGTTCAGAGTGGATTTGTCTTCAGTAAATCAACCCCATAGACTCTTTCCTCAATCTAATGATCAAGAAACTGATCTATTCCTAGCGTGTAATTATTTTGGAACTTCCAGTAGGGCTTGGGGGAAAGGAAGTTTAACCACTTCAGCCCCGGAAGGTTTTATCCCCTTCCTGACCAGAGCATTTTTTACGATACGGCACTGTATCGCTTAAACTGACAATTGCGCGGTTGTGCGACGCTGTACTCAAACTAAATAGACGTCCTTTTTTTCCCACAAATAGAGTTTTATTTTTATTTTTTGCTCTATAAACACACATAAAGCGACAATTTTGAAAAAACTAATTTTTTTTTTTACTTTTTGCTATAATACATATCCAAAAAAAATATGAAAAAACTAATTTACAGTTGTGCTCTTAAGTTTACATACCCTGGCAGAATTTATTATTTCTTGGCTATTTTTCAGAGTATGAATGATAGCACAAAAACTTTTCTTTCACTCATGGTTAGTATTTGGCTGAAGCCATTTATTATCAATCAATTGTATTTACTCTTTTTTAAATCATAATGACAACAGAAACTACCCAAATGACCCTGAATAAAAGTTTACATACCCCAGTTCTTAATACCGTGTATTGCCCCCTTTAACATCAATGACAGCTTGAAGTCTTTTGTGATATTTGTGGATGAGGCTCTTTATCTTCTCAGATGGTAAAGCTGCCCATTCCTCTTGACAAAAGGCCTCCAGTTCCTGGAAATTCTTGGGCTGTCTTACATGGAATGCACATTTGAGATCTCCCCAGAGTGGCTCAATGATATTTGAGGTCAGGAGACTGAGATGGCCACTCCAGAACCTTCACTTTATGCTGCTGTAGCCAATGACAGGTCAACTTGGCCTTGTGTTTTGGATCATTGTCATGTTGGAATGTCCAAGTACGTCCCATGCACAGCTTCCTGGCTGATGAATGCAAATGTTCCTCTGGTATTTTTTAATAACATACTGCGTTCATCTTGCCATCAATTTTGACCAAATTTCCTGTGCCTTTGTAGCTCACACATCCCCAAAACATCAGTGATCCACCTCCGTGTTTCACAGTAGGAATGGTGTACCTTTCACCATAGGCCTTGTTGACTCCTCTCCAAATGTAACGTTTATGGTTGTGGCCAGAAAGCTCAATTTTGGTCTCATTACTCCAAATGACTTTGTGCCAGAAGGTTTGAGGCTTGTCTCTTACCTGTTTGGCGTGTTGTAGGCAGGATACTTTGTGGCATTTGCGTAGTAATGGCTTTCTTCTGGCGACTCGACAATGCAGCCCATCTTTCTTCAAATGTCTCCTTATTGTGCATCTTGAAACAGCCACACCACATGTTTTCAGAGAGTCCTGTATTTCACCTGAAGTTATTTGTGGTTTTTTCTTCCAAACAATATTCCTGGCAGTCGTGGCTGAAATTTTAGTTGGTCTACTTGACCGTGGTTTGGTATCAACAGAACCCCTCATTTTCCACATCTTTGAACACTGCTGATTGGCATTCTCAATTCCTTGGATATCTTTTTATATCCCTTTCCTGTTTTATACAGTTCAACTACCTTTTCCCACAGATCCTTTGATAATTCTTTTGCTTCCCCATGACTCAGAATCCAGAAATGTCAGTGCAGCACTGGATGAAAGATGCAAGGGTCTGTCAGGAGTCCAGAAACTCATTGATCTTTTATACACACACACTCATTACAAGCAACAGATCACAGGTGAGGATGGTTACCTTTAATAGCCATTCAAACCCTTTTGTGTCAACTTGCGTTTATGTTATCAGGCCAAAATCACCAGGGTACGTAAACTTTTGATCAGGGTCATTTGGGTAGTTTCTGTTGTCATTATGATTTAAAATGAGTAAACACAGTTGATTGATAATAAATGGCTTCAGCCAAACGCTAACCATGAATGAAGAAAACTATTTTGTGTTATCATTCATATTCTCTGAAAAATGGCCAAGAAATCATAAATTCTGCCAGGGTATGTAAACTTATGAACATAACTGTATTCATCAGTTTGGGCAGATATATATTCTTCTACATATTTTTGGTAAAAAAATCGCAATAGGTGTATATTGATTGGGTTGCGCAAAAGTTATCACGTCTACAAACTATGGGAATAGATTTATGGCCTACAGCGATCAGAGCTTTAAATAGCCACTGATTACTGTATAAATGTCATTGGCAGGGAAGGGGTTAAACTCTAGGGGGTGATAAAGGGGTTAACTTGTTCCCTCACTGTGTTCTAACTGTGTGGGGGCTGGGCTGGCCGGGGCATGACAGGTCTAACTGTTCTCGAACACTGGGAACAGTAGATCAGTGTCATGTCCCCTGACAGAATGGAGATATGCCATGTTTACATAGGCAGATCCCGTTCTGCCTCTGTAGTAGGCGATCGCGGGTCGCCGGTGAACATCGAGGCTGCTCGACTCACGGAGGCTTGCAAATCGCACATTCGCAGCCGACGTACAGTGATGGCGGTTTGTGCAGCCGAGCCAGCCTGTCGCAGTACAACTGCGGTGGCTGGTGGGCAAGCAGTTAAAGAGAGGAAGTAAACCCTGATGGGGTTTACTTCCTCTATGTTACCCTGCAATGTAAAAGCATAATGGGCTACTATGCATCGCATAGTAACCCATTATGTGACACTTATCTGCATTGGAAGCCCACAATGTCCAGCAATGTCCTTGCTCCAGGCGGCGTCCATCTTCCGCTCCTCTTCCTTCCGGGGCCGCGATCTCAGACTCTGTGACTGGCCGGAGACGCGTGATGTCAATCCCGCACATGCGCGCGGAAGCTGCCAGTCATGGCATGATTGCAGTGAAGGAATGGCATGGAGGCCGTTTCTTCACTGCACATGTGCCCGATGACATGGGCACATGCAAGTACACTGCCTATCTAATAAACCGTGCAGGTTTGGAAGATATGCAGGGAACCTACAGGTAAGCCTTATTATAGGCTTACCTGTAGGTTAAAGTGGTTGTCACGGGTTGACAACCACTTTAACTATCATTACAATCAAATAATTATGCATACTTTATATTGAATTATAGCAGGTAAAATAAGTATTGAACACGTCACCATTTTTCTAGGTAAATATATTTCTGAAGGTGCTATTGACATGAAATTTTCAACACGCCGGTAACAATCCATGCAATCCATTTATACAAAGAAACCAAAACAAATAAGTTCAGAAGTTATGTCTTATAAAATGGAATGACACAGAGAAAAAGTATTGAACACACGAAGAAAGGGAGGTGCAAAAAGACATGGAAAGCCAAGCCACTTGCTGAAATCTATCAGCAATCCTACCCCTTGTCAATGCAAATTAATATCAGCTGGTTCAGTTTCAACTGTTCCCTATAAAAAGGTGGCACACAAGAAACATATCATGATGGGTAAAAGCAAAGAGCTCTCTTAAGACCTTCACAACCTTATTGTTGCAAAACATACTGATGGCATTGGTTACAGAAGGATTTATAAACTTCTGAATGTTCCAGTGAGCACTGTTAGGACCATAATCCAGGAGCGGAAAGAACATTATTTCACCATAAACCAGCCATGACCAGGTGCTCCAAGATTTCTGACAGAGGAGTGAAAAGAATTATTAGAAGAGTTGTCCAGGAGCCAATCACCACTTGCAGAGAGATCAGAAAGACCTGGAAATAGCAGGTACAATCGTTTTAAAGAAAACAGTAAGTAATACACCCAACTTCCATTCCCTGTATGCAATCTCACCACGCAAGACTCCATTGCTGAAGAAAAAGCATGTTGAAGCTCGTTTAAAGTATGCTGCATAACATTTAGACAAGCCTGTGAAATACTGGGAGAGTATAGTCTGGTCAGATAAGACCAAAATTGAACATTTTGGATGCCATAATACACACCATGTTTGGAGGTCAAATGGCACTGCACATCACCCCAAAAATACCCCAATACAACAGTGAAGTTTGGAGATGGGGACATCATGGTGTGGGGCTGTTTTTCAGCATACGGGACTGGCAAACTTTATATCATTGAAGGAAGGATGAATGTAAAAATGTAGCAAGACGTTCTTGATAAAAATCTGCTGCCATCTACCAGGATGATAAAGATGAAACGAGGGTGGACATTTCATCAAGACAATGATCCCAAACACAAAGCCAAGGAAACTGGTTTCTAAGAAAGAAAATAAAGCTGCTAGAATAGCCCAGCCAATCACCTGACTTGAATCCAATAGAAAATCTATGGAAATAACTAAGGATCATTGTTTATAGAAGAGGCCAATATAACCTTCAAGATTTGAAGACTGTTTGTGTGGAAGAATGGTCCAAAATCACACCAGAGCAAGGCATGCGACTGGTTTCTCCATACAGGAGGCGTCTTGAAGCTGGCATTACCAACAAAGGATTTTGCACCAGGTATTAAATAAGTTTCAGTTAGCGTGTTCAATACTTTTCCCTGTGTCATTCCATTTTATTACACATAACATAACTTATTTGTTTTAGTTTCTTTGTATGTATGGATTGCATGGATTGTTACTGACTTGTGGTGAGAATTTCATGTCAATAGAACCTTTTAGATACTGATATTTACCTAGAAAAATGGTGACGTGTTCAATACTTATTTTACCCGCTGTATATTAATGTCTTAATCAAGAATATTACAGTAGGTAGAACTTATATAGTTTATGAACTCTTTAAATCCCAATAGGAATTTGCACAGGAGATAATCTCAACTTTTAATTCTGAACAGGGAGAGGTTCCAGTCAGAGATTTGTATCCAGTCAGGCAGGCCCTTGTAGTTTTAGGTAGAGCTAAAGGAGATAGTACAATAGATTAAGTGTGGGGTAAGCTTCTTAAGACAGATTAAAAAGTGATACTTAAGATTTGTTTTTTTTTGTTATGTTTTTTCTTTAATAACAAACATGTCATACTTACCTGCTCTGTGCAAGGGTTTTGCACAGAGCGGGCCAAACTTCTTCTCTTCTGGGGTTCCTTTCCGGCACTCCTGGCTCCTCCTGCGTACAGATTGCCCTCATGGAGAGCCGCTTTCCCCGGGGGCGCCCGTGTGGGCGCGCTCCTGAGTCCTGCTGCTGCATCCATTGGCACAGACAGCAGGACTCTGCCCCACCCCCGGCTCCCGTGTCACTGGATTTGTTTGACAGCAGCGGGAGCCAATAGCTCCTGCTGCTATCAATCTATCCAATGAGGACCCGAGACAGCAGCTGGACAACAAAAGGTTTTCACCTTAATGCATAAAGTGAAAAACCAGGAGACTTTTCCACCCCTTTAAGAAGCTTACACTAGTGTTAGGTAAATGTCAATAAGTGGCATCATAAAATGTTGCATATACAGTATAAATATAAAGTAACAATAATTTGATATAGATGTGTAGATAGATAGATGTATCTTTTACTACACAAACGTACATGTAAGCTATCTACTGATGTTCTAGATAATAGATCTTGATCTTTACCACCCAAATACCATCAGTTTTATTATTTCATAACAGAAAATGCATTTACAATGCAGAGAGTAGTGAGGCTTTCTGAGGATGAGCATTTGGGATGGTTTTTTGCAATAACAGGATTAAAATTTAAATGTTACATGCTAAAGAGTATCAGCATGAGTATCTGGTTTCTAGGTAGTTGTGGTGCTCCATCCTTTCCTCTTCCTATACATAATACATGATGTGGAAATGGACTGTCTAAAACCTTTTCAATTAAATATACCATCATTTCAGCATGGTTGGCTGATTGTTACCATGTAGAATTCCTAATATTCTCATCATTTTCCAGAATCCTTTGATAGACATTAAAATACCCTTGGAGGAGACAATATTTGGAATGTTTCTTCATTTTAATTACTAATCGTGAAACTATAATAATTAGTAAGTGTATTAACATATTTTTATTTAATAAAAGCTACCCCTAGCACATTAAATAATCATAGTGAATATAAGTCTTTAATTAGTGGAAAATTCCCACAGGTTGCCTAAAACAACTATTACACCTAAACCACAATTACTGGACTGAGTTTCCACCTGCAAAAACATTTGTTGTGATTTTTAATAAAATGCTTTGTTTCCTAAGAGGGGAATAACATTCTATGTGATCAGGGCTGGCCTAAGACATTGTGCTGCCTGGGTCCAAGAATGAAATGCTGCCCCCCTCACCGCCTAAAAAAAAAAAAAAATCACGCTCACCAAAAGGCCCCCACATCCATTACTTTATATCATGATAATTAAAACTAAAATTAAATTCATCAGGAAGTCAGATTTACATGCATATAGACAAGGTGCTGTTGCAAAATTATATGACATACCATTATGCTCAATTTCATGGGACCGGCTAGGGCAATATAGGGGCAGGCAAGGGTAGTATATAGACAGGTTAGGGTAGTATATGGACAGGCTAGTGTAGTACATAGACAGGCTAGGGTAGTATATAGACAGGTTAGGGTAGTATAGGGGCAGGCTAGGGTAGTATATAGACAGGTTAGGGTAGTATAGGTGCAGGCTAGGGTAGTATATGGACAGGCTAGTGTAGTACATAGACAGGCTAGTGTAGTATATAGACAGGTTAGGGTAGTATAGGGGCAGGCTAGGGTAGTATATGGACAGGCTATGGCAGTATAGGGGCGGGCTAGGGTAGTATATAGACAGGCTAGTGTAGTACATACAGGCTAGGGTAGTATAAGGGCAGGTGGAGCGATCCGGGGGCAGTTGTCATCATGACACACAAAACTGCTGGAAAAAAAATATTGGTCATCAATTTGCTGGGTAAATAGAAGAGAAGGAGAGGCGGCCATGGTTCAATTTGCTGCCCCTCTCAAAGTGCTGCCTGGTCCCAAAGATCCCACTGGGACCCATGGTAGGGCCGGCCCTATATGTGATGTTAGTTTAAAGTGGTTGTCAAGTCTCCGTCCCCCCCCCAAAAAAACCCCTGCAAAACAAAGGCATAATGAGCTAGTATGCATCGCATACTAGCTCATTATGAAATGCTTACCTTGGAACAAAGCTGTTGCAGTGGTCTTGGCACACTGCTGTGAATGACGACATGCTGCTTCCTGGTCCGTGACTCCAGCCAATCACAGCGCGGGCTCCAGCACTGTGATTGGTGGAGCCATGCTGACGTCACTCCCGCGCATGCGCACGGGAGCCGTCATTTACGGCACGTTTACAGAAGAAACGGTACCCTGGGCCACCCTGGGGGCCGACTCTTCAGTGTGCATGGAGATATTGCCAGGATCTACAGTTAAGCCTTATTATAGGCTTACCCGTAGTTTAAAGTGATTGTCATGAGTTGACAACCACTTTAAAGTGACCTACCACCACAATGTAATTCTTAAAAAATATTTGACAGTGAGCCTCTTGCACACGATACACCTGTTTGAGCACCTATTTTCGAGCATTCTCGCGTTTGCGCAATCTCATGCAAATTTATTCTCTTGTTCTGCAGATTGGAAAATAATTAGTGCACATTTGTGTGCAATTGTGCGTATTTGCTTAAGACGTGACCAATCATAAAATGAATTGAGGATGTCTATCCGCCCATACAGGCGTCACTCCAGTGCTCGTAGTTCCGACCTTTGGTGGAGTGGAACGCATGCTGAGGGGAAAGTGAAGGGTGCTGGATATTAAACTTTTTTCCTGGCTGTGCATATCTGGTGCTGATTTAAGCACCTGAAAAATGTAAGTTTGCATTTGGCACTTAAGGGTTCTTTCACACGAGCGGATTGTTCAGGTCCCCCTGTCAGTTTTTTAGGCGGACCTGAACGGACACTCCGTTGTCCTCTATGGAGCGGCGGATGTCAGCGGTGACATGTCCGCTGACATCCAATCCGCTCCGATCCGCTAAATACAGATGAATGGAAACCCTATTTCCGTGTTCATCCGATCCCCCATAGAGGAGAGCGGAGCTCTAACAGGTCCGTTTCTGCAGAGACGGTCCTGTCATCCGCTGGCTCAGCGAGGATCTATGGATGGATCCTCGGCTGAGCAGCGGAGCCCATCCATTGATGTGAAAGGACCCTTACCTTTTAATCATTTTAGAGATTAAACATGTTGCGCTATGATCCATACCCTGTGTTTTTTCGAGTCTGCATGAACACATATTAATGAAATGAGGGCTTGAAGTATGATATATTGAGTTATTGCTGATATTGGCTTCCTTATTTAATATGGATGATCTAATAGCCCATCCATAGCATCAGGGCCGGCCCTACCATGGGTCCCAGTGGGTCCATTGGACCCAGGCAGCGCTTTGAAAGGGGCAGCAAATTGAAACACGGCCGCCTTTCCTTCTCTTCTATTTACCCAGCAAATTGATGACCAAGATTTTTTTTCCAGCAGTTTTGTGTGCCTGCCCCTATACTACCGTAGCCCGTCCCTATATTGCCCTAGCCTGTCTATATACTTCCCTAGCCTGCCCCTATACTACCATAGCCTGTCTATATACTACCCTAGCCCATCACTATATTGCCCTAGCCTGTCTATATACTTCCCTAGCCTGCCCCTATACTACCCTAGCCTGTCTATATACTACCCTAGCCCATCCCTATACTGCCCTAGCCTGTCGAAGGAGCACGGATGCTCTGAACGCGCGCCTAGACAGCTGCATACCTCCTCTCTCCTCCACCCAGATCCCGGTCTTATGATGCCGCCCCAGCCCACCTGAATCCTTGAAGTTCTGGACACCACCGGCACGGCCAGGACACCAGGACTGTGGGACCTGCACCACCACCAGACACATCCCGGAGGAGAATCCCAGGACTACATTATCTCGATGCCCAATGTACACCTTATTCCTGTAAGTGTAATTTTAATAAAATGTGTTTTTATACTAAATGCTGCACTTAGTGGGGCGCCACTTCTCTCCTTTGCTACATTGACAGAGTTGCTTCTAGTCCACGGGCAGGTTGCCCCACGGCTCCATCCCACCTTCCTCTACCCTCCTTCTGCCATGCTCCCTAGGACCTTGAAGCTCTCATCCCCCTTGCTGCTGTGCATCCTGTAAGCGCTGCATCCTACACATCATACCTATACCATAGCCTGTCTATATACTACCCTAGCCCATCCCTATATTGTCCTAGCCTGTCCATATACTGCCCTAGCCTGCCCCTTGGAATTGAACATAATGATATATATGACATATAATTTTGACATATAATTTTGCATATAGCATGTAATTACACGTATTGCATGTAAATCTGACTTCCTGGTAAATGTAATTTTAGTTTTAATTATCATGATATAAAATAATGTATGTGGGGACCTTTTGGTGGGCGTGATTTTTTTTTTTTACTTGGACCCAGGTAGCACAATGTCTTGGGCCAGCCCTGCATAGCACACAGCTGGAGGAAGGATTGCACAGTGGGAATCCATAAAGGATCTATGTTTCATAAGGCGTGCATTTAATTTTGTTCCGGTGAGTTTGCACTCTCATGGTTTTGGATTTTTGGTGGAGCACATTTTATTTGATTCCGTTCGATTGATTGTGTTTTTCTGAAAATTGATTCACTATTCTAATCAATGATTTTTATTGTGTTGATTTAAGTTTAAAAAGTTTTTCAGTGTGACATAAGTTTTATCATCATTGACACTGTTAGTATATTGAACACATATTTTTGCTTTAATCAATTAATGGTTCGTGGGAGCGCCACAACCTTTTTATTTTTTACACTTATAGATGGTGGAAAATTGATTTTTCACTAGGAAAAGGGGCAGCTTAACTCATCAATTTATAATATTGGCGCCAGTCCTGTTTCATTTAAATCCTATAACTATTAAACCTAAACCACAATTGCTGGACTGAGGTTCCACATTTGTTGTGATTTTTCATAAAAACGTTTTTTCCTAAGAGGGGAACAACATGCTATGTGACGTTAGTTTAAAGTGACCTGCAAGTGTACATATTCGTCAGCACACCGTGGATCCTTGTCCAAAATTTTCTTTATTTGAAAAGATCACATCACAGACAACTGCAACGTTTCGGAGCCGCGCAGGGCCCCTTCGTCAGGCATGTGATGATCATCACATGCCTGACGTAGGGGCCCTGCGTGGCTCCGAAACGTTGCAGTTCTCTGTGATGTGATCTTTTCAAATAAAGGAAATTTTGGACAAGGATCCACGGTGTGCTGACGAATATGTACACTTGCATGACAAATAATCTCCAGGACCCAGCTGGATTTCGTTGCAGCACCCAATTACGTAAGAGCCTTTTTTGCCAGGAAGGAGTGCGATAGGAAAATTGATAACGTTTAAAGTGACCTGCCACTCCAATGTAGTTCTTCAAAAATATTTGACAGTAAGGCCTCTTGCACACCATACACCTGTTTGAGCATCTACTTTTTCCAGACTTTTTTATTTTTAATGTATTTTCGCGCATTCTCGCGCATATGCGTTTGCGCAATTTCTCGCAAATGTATTCTCACTTTCTTGTTCTGCAGATTGGAAATAATGGCCACTAGTGCGCAATCACGCATATTTGCACACACTTACACGCATTCACACGCATATAGGAGTAATTTACTGACCAAAAAATGCAGATGTTTCTATTTTTTTTTTTTTTTTACTGGAAAATACATGGCGCTTGTTTACGCCTTGCTTACGCACCTGTGTGCAGCACGGGCCTGAAGAAATGGCACAAGTGAGCCGTTTGTTCAGTGCACATGCGCCGCTGATGTCGGCGCAAGGGTATACAGTGAATATCTCCTAAACTGTGCAAGTTTAGGAGATATTAAGGTACCTACAGGTAAGCTTTATTATAGGCTTACCGGTAGGTAAAAGTGGTCTAATTAGGTTTACAACCACTTTAAAGTGGTTCTAAAGGCAGAAGGTTTTTTATCTTAAAGCAGAGTTCCACCCTTTCCTTATGTTTATTAAAAGTCGGCAGCTACAAAAAGTGTAGCTGCTGACTTTAAATAAACAGACACTCACCTGTCTCCCGGTTCAGTGATGGAGCCTCCCCTCCGCGGCGCCGGCATTGCTACTGTGGGCACCTGGCCACGGCTTCATGGCCGGGCGCACACTGCGGTTGTGCGAACGGCGCTGCGCTTTGTGATTGGTCCCGAAGTCTTCTAGGACCTGTCCTTTGTCCCAGAAGACTTCGGGAGGGAGGGGGAAGAAGACCTTCCACTTCTGAATGCCTAAGGCGAACGGGCGGAAGAACCCGAAAAAATCGGGTATCCCCACCCCCCCTCCTCCCCAAAAGCTCAGTTTCAGCATCCGGAGCTGGGGAGGAGGACTTAAAGCGGAAGTTGCACTTTTGGGTGGAACTCCGCTTTAATGAATTCTATGCAGCAGCCCCCCTCACCCCCCTAATACTTATCTGAGCCCCATCTCGATCCAGCGATGTTGCACAAGAGCCTCAGATGTCCGGCACTCTCCCTCCTCATTGGCTGAGACAACAACAGGTGCCATTGTCTCCCGCTGCTGTCAATAAAAGTCAGTGAGCCAATGAGGAGAGAGCGGGAGGCAGGGCCGAGCTGCGGCTCTGTGTCTGAATGGACACACAGAGCAGTGGCTCGGCTCCGGTGCCCCATAGCAAGTTGCTTGCTGTGGGGGCACTCGGCAGGAGGGAGGGGCCAGGATCACAGAAGAGGGACCCGACAAGAGGAGGATCTGGGCTGCTCTGTGCAAAACCATGGTAAGTATAAAATGTTTGTTATTTTTAAACAAAAAAAAAAAAGACTGTAATATCACTTTAAGCTGCAAAGGGGGTGTACACACGCAACAGCCATGATACTTTGCATTGTGGCTCAGCAATAATTACCCGAATAAATAGTGCCATGCCGAGAACGGCTCACCATGGTTGCGGTGCAATGGTGCATGTGTTAGTGATTAAAACAGATGGTGAGAAGGCAATATAGCGCATCCTCACCACCTGTCAAATGCCCTCTGAAAAGTGATCCCCAGCGGATCACTCTTCACAGCACACCACAAGTGTAAACAAGCCCTAAAAGAGTAAGGAATAAATACTTGCCTTAACCTCTGTCTACACTGCCAAATGCCTCTCAGTTGAAGATAAATCTTCCTCTGAAGATTGCAGAGAAATCTACCAATCCTTTTATATGGTGACTACATTATTTTTCTTTTTTAAAATATTTTTTCCCTTATTTTTACCTGGTGAGCCGGCCAGTAACATTCTTCCTGTCTAAGGCTGGCCATGCATTATATCATTTTCTTGTTCAATTTCCCTTTGGATTTACCAAAACCATATAATATGAGGTCATACCTAAACACTTTCAAATTGCATGCAATCAGGCTGGCCCTTGTACTACATACCGTAGTTAGAGGTAAGTCTAAAGGAAATTGAATAAGAAAATTGTATAATGTATGGCCAGCCTAAAGCCTCGTACACACAGTGCGATGGTCGTACGACCGAACGGCCCAAATCGTATGTTGGCTGATGTATCTCGCGTACTGACATGCACTAAACGATCGTACGACCAAGCTGAACGTAGTGACGTGTTATGAACGTATAAAGAGAAAGTTCAGGTGTATGTAATTTGTAAATTAGGAAAGAACGGACACTTCCGAGCTTTCCTGACTTCTGAGCATGCGTGTTTTGCATGTACAACTTGCTGGACCAACTTCTCTGTACACGCAGTACAACGGTCGTATGACCGCTTGTTGGTACTACCAAAGTTTTCTAGTTTGCTCATCCAACTACTGTGGTTCGACCATCGTACGTCAGCTGTTTTAATCGCGCATACTAATGGTTGGATGATCGTACAACGAGTGGTCATACGACCGTTTTCATATGACTGTCGCAGCGTGTGTACGAGGCTTTAGGGTGGCTCCCTTATCTATGTCAACCTGGAGAGAGGGTAGTGTTAGATGCATTAGCAAATGTTATTGGACTTGACTAAAGCTGGCTATACACCAGTAGATTTTCAAACATTGATACAAATATTGGAACAAATATTCTTAAAAAAATTCTTTGCACATTTCAGGACTTTATGAACGCAATTTGAAAATACTTACAAAATTATGTTTGCTTTTAACATTCATTTTTGGAATGATTGTAATTTCCAGAATGAAAACTACATACTGTAAACTGTTAAAAATTTGAAAGAGAAAAAAATTTCCATCTTGCTCCTTCGAATTTTCCTGTCACTGTGTTAGAAAACAAACATTTATTTGACCCTACTAACGATGAGAAAATCTTAAAAGAAGATCCAAACACAATTTGGCTAGTGTATAGCCAGCTGACGCAGCAGCAGCAACAGTTTTTTTTCCTTTTGGGATTCAGGTTTTACATTAATGATAAAAAAAGCTGATCATTGTAAGCACCCCTGTCAGTGTGACAGGAGTTGTAAAGGCAGAAGGCTTTTTATCTTAATGCATTCTATGCATTAAAATAAAAAGCCTACTGTGTGCAGCAGCCCCCTAATATTTACCCGAGCCCCATCTAGATCCAGTGATGTCCACGAGTCCCTCGGCCATCTCCCCGCTGATTGACTGAAACACAGCAGTGGCGCCATTGGTTCCCAGGGCTGTCAATCAAAGTTAGCCAATCAGGGGAGAAAGAGGGGAAGGGGCAGAACAGCAGCTCAGCATCTCAATGGACATAGGGAGCTGCGGCTGAGCTTGGGTGGCCCCATAGCAAGTTGCTTGCTGTGGGGGCACTCAACAGGAGGGAGGGGCCAGGAGCACCAAAGAGGGACCCGAGAAGAGGATGATCCAGGCCGCTCTGTGCAAAACCATAAAACAGATCAGGTAAGTATAACATGTGTGTTTTTTAAAAAAAATCTGACTTTACAATTACTTTACATGCTTTGACTTGCAAGGTCACCACTTGAAAATAAAGGAAAAGATATGAGGCGTTGAAAACAGTCCTTTTATTAAAAAAACAACAACATGCAAACAGAAAAACAGTTTATCTTCAGCAAACAAGGAATACAAAATAGTCCATACTCTGATTTGGGATTGCCAAACTAGTTAAAGGTCCACCACCACCCCACCAGTCCCACTTTGTGGTTTTGGAGTTTCCCATTGGCTTCAGGGGGTCCCAAGGAGGTGGTCAATCCAAACCTTAGTTTGCTCTGTTCTCACAGATGTCCAGCTCACTCTCTCACTGCACAACACTGACTGCTTGCTTTTCTGCACTCTGAGGTTAACCCCTAAATGACCAAAGTCCCTGTAATGAGGGTTTGGTGGTTCTTCCCACCCAAAACTCTTCAAAACTCCAAAATGTGGGGTCCCTAATAAGGATTTAGAAATCAAGAGAGTACTAAAGACCAATCCTCTTCTTAACAGCCAGAGTACCCAGAAACTTCTCACCCTGCATGGGTGAGAACCCCTGAATACTCAACAATGTCTTTAAACTGTCCCTATTAAAGGGACAACAACTCAAATATTGGGAAATATACCTGTCGTCAAGGACACATTCCCGGTGTCCTGAAATATAAACTGTATATATATTCAGAATAGTGAGCAAATATATAATCCTTTCTGAATGTCTTTCTTTTGAAAAAAGATGAAGAAAAGCAATAATGTACCTTACCGCAATCAGGATGTGCAAGGGCAGTAGCCCATAGCACTAAAAATCATATATTAGTTAATATTTGTATTAGTAGATGGTTGTAAGCTACAGCCTAAGCAAAACTGAAAATGAAGTCTTGAGATGTCTACATGGAGCACAGGCCACCTGATCACCCAGACATCGCTGTACTTTACCAGCCACCTCATTGTCCTATGTCTGTATTCTGGTGATCCTGGAACACACCTGCTTGTGATGCTGGAACAGCCCTTCAGAATCGATTCTGGCTCTCACCTACAGAAAAGAAAATGTCAATCCTTAAAGGTTTCTCATATAATTGGTAAAACATAAAGCATGGAGAGAACAAGTTACATAGCACAGGCTTTAGGAAGTCTAATCTTTCCACTCCTCCTGCATAGATTGTTAGATGGTTTGTAAAACCTAGGTGCAGTGAATTACAGAAAACTCAAAGTAAGGTGAACTGAAGCACAATGTTAACTTCATAACCTTACTAGTTAACAGATTTCTTTCACCTGTTGCCTGTGAATTACTGGCCTCTGCATATCCCTTTTGCCATTTGCACTAATTGTAGAAAGTGCTTGAAATATATATACACATTTTTTACTTTTTATACCACAATTTTTACATATGGGTCCCTGTTTTAAATGAATATTTTTAAGAGTTGCGGTCCTTTTAAAAGTTGCGGGTTTTTTTAACATATAACGAGTTAATAAAAGTTTTTTTCAAAAGTTTTTTTCAAAATGGAAAGCACATACTTGTAAGGAAGGATGATGATAGAGGACTAAGGCTTGGATGCAAAATAGCATTCGATTGATTGGCTGAAAAAAGGGGACATGGGTTATCACCGAGTATAAATAGCCGGATGGTACTAGGATATGGCGCTGCCTCCGTTGACGTCGATGTGACGAAACGTGTAAGCCGAAGCCAGTGAGCGTCATTACGTACTTCCGGCTTGAGACTGGTGGAACAAAGGAAGCCTCATACGATCCACCTGTCTGACTACTGCTAGGAGACTTTCTCAAAGCTTAACCTCTCTTGTTTGTTATATGTGGATCTGCCTTGACACAAGGGAGTGACCGAGAGGGGTTCCTTTCGTGACGGAGCGCAAAGAAGGAAACAGGTCCACGGGAGAGCTGACTTGGCGATCCCGGTCTGAGCAGACCTTCATTTACAGAAGTTGGCTCAAAAAACCCCTGTAAACATACCTGTGAGGTTTGAAATTCTAAAATTCTGGTACAGCGTTGCACTGCTTGCACTTTCACTTATTTGCACTGTTTTATATGCACATGTTTGGTGTTTTTGCATTTATTGACACAATATGTGCACCTTAATTTCATTTATATAATTGATGAATTTACTACATTCCCGGTTTTTTATATAAATTTATTTTTTACATATTTTATTTTATATATATATTTTTTCATGTAATAGTTTTATATTAATTATTAGCACTCAGTAAACAATTTTCACCAACCTATCTTGTTTTATAAGACCAAAACACAGACAGCGCCAAGCTCACTTCTTTTATCAGGTTTTTATATTCTATAAATGCGTTTACCCATCTGCATACTTTAACACAACAAGACAGCCATGGCCTCCTTCACTGTTCATTTTCTCTTGGCTGATATTTTCCGCAACGCTGGCCGGGCCTGCATAGTTAGCCCATGGACTTGAACAAGGGCCTTACTTTTAGTGTCTCCAGTGAGCCCCCATAAGCTTGAAGACATGGAGTTGGGTCCCATTCAAGTCTATGTGAGCTCAATGTGTATGTGTAGGTAGTACCAAGTAAGGTATCTGCCTGAAAAAGGTAAGTACTGAGGTTCCTTTACATTTACATTAGGGTTACTGTCAGAGTTCAGGATACAGGCTTGGCAGGAGGAGAGCCTTAAGGTTTGCATGCTGATCTACCATAAAAGTTAATTGATGCCACTATTCTGACACCAAACCTAAAATAAATACTTACTCTAACCCTCAAATGTAATGCTTAACCTTAATCCTTTTTCTAACCATTAAAATCAAAATTCATAACCATATACCTAACCCCCATACCACAACCGTAGCTTTAACCCAACTTCTAACCTCTCCTCTCCCAACCTTAATAGACATTTAAAGTGGAACTAAGTTACACCTATACTTACCATGCCTCCAGAAATTATATGTCTTCAGGTACCACCACCTTTGCTCTGTTTTCTTCTGGGTTCAGCATCTTCAGCCATCTTAATTGGTCAGCCCAGGATTATGTAACTCCGGCACATAAGATTTATTAATTTTGGCACCAAGGCTTGCTAAAATATACACTGAGCTGCACATGGGCGGCTTATGTACGTTCTATAGAAATTTGTGAACAGGCAAATAAGGTTTTATTGCAGAAAAGGCATACTATGTGTCCTCTGCAATAAAAAGCCTGCCTGCTTGCAAAGTTTTGGGGGCAATGATAAAGTTTCTCTTTAAAAAATTGTTGCTGAATCCATACAGTCCGGTACTAACCAATAGCCATGGTCAACTTCTTGCAGTGAAGGCAACTGTTTTGCCAGGTTCTCTTTATTATTTTCTGAGGTCATTAATTCTTCCATGTGCATAATACAATTCAGGAACCCACTCTGCCACAGAAAGTGGATATTGTAATTACCAATGTATTCATAAGGGAAATACCTTCTAGGTAAAATAAGGACTGTTCCTCGTGCTAAAGGACCCTAGTCCTAAAAACATCCTTTCATATTCTTTTTATCTGTATGATAATTATGTTTTGTACACTCTTTACTTTGATTATTGTATTATAACCCAGAATTATGATGTTTTGAGCAGATAATTATTAAGTAGAACCTGACGTGTAAATAGCAAGAATGCGCTAGGATCCAATGCATGTCTGAAAACTAGGTCATCCTTCACATGAAGAATGTGCTCATGTTTTTCTTGATCACAACATGAATAAATAATGAAACTGCTGTTTTGGAAATTCTCAGTTAAAGGGTTTGCATATTCTTCAGTACACCTAAGCAAAATTGCTGGGTTTATTTAATTAGGGAAAAAACAGTATACAAAGTGTAGGAACCCATGGCAACCAAGCAAAATGCATCATTTTGAATTTATTTAAATGTTCTACACTGATAAAGTTTGACTGGTTTTAGTAGGTTACTGCAATTTGCACATCATTAATTCTATGTGCAATGCCAATATCAGACCTGATCAGCCTTATTCAATAAAAAAGTGTGCTAATTCTTATTAAAAACCTGTGCTGAGATAAATGTGTAGTCTGCCATTGTTGTCCTATGCTGACCTTCTAAAAAATGCTACTTCTCTGGTTGTCTTTGGCCTTAATATTTTTTTATTCCTTAGGCTAGGATCACACAATTTCCTGTCCATTTTCACTGCAAATTTCCAAAACAGTTGTTCAGCTGCGATTTCCAGATACGATTTAGATGCAAATGTTTGGAGCTGGCAGCCACCGGCGCCTTTAACAATAGCTGGTTGTTAAGGAGCGAGCCAGGAAGCTGGCTGCTACGTCCTTAACAACTGATGACTTATCAGCTGTCAGCGGGTTCAAAAAAATATTGCCGGCAATGAAAAATTAAGAAAGAAAAAAAGACCTATACTATACTAGGCCCTTAGGGTCTGATATGTATTTTGAGGGAAACCCCACAACAAATTATTTTTTAAAAATGGCCTAGGGGTCCCCCCCAAAATCCATGCCAGACCCTTATCTGCACATGCAGCCTGGCAGGCCAGGAAAAGGGGGGGGGGGGCGCTCGCTCGTCCTAGACCATACCAGGCTACATGCTCCCAAAGCACCTTGTCCCCATCAAGGGCCTCTTCCCCACAACTCTGGCCTGTGGATGTGGGGGTCGGCAGACAGGGGGCTTATCAGAATCTGAAAGCCTTCTTTTACAAGGGGGCCCCCAGATCCTACCGCCCCCCATGTGAATGAGTAGGGGTACCCCTACTCATTCACCAAAAAAAGTGTCAAAAATAAATAAAAACACAGACACAGTTTTTGACAATTCCTTTATTAAAAAAACAAAAATAATGTCCTCCGGTGTGGATACAGCATCAATCACGATGAACGCCACTGCCGCCGCTGCCCTAAATGAAAAAAAAGGTGCGTGCCTGTTGCTGGCTCCCGCCGTCTGACAGTTTTTAAATAGCCAGTCTTTTTTTTCTCTCTGGGTCATCGGCAGCAGTGACTGATGCTGGATCTACACCGGGGTGACTTTGTTTTTCTTTTTTTTGTTTTTTTTTATTTCAATAATCCATTTTAATAATGGAATTGTCAAAAACTGTATTTTTATTTATTTATGACACTTTTTTTGTGAATACTCATTCACATGGGGGGGCAGGATCTGGGGGCCCCCTTATTAAAGGGGGCCTCCAGATTCCGATAAAACTCCTGCCCACAGACCCCCACAAACACTGGCCAGGGTTGTGGGGAAGAGGTCCTTGTCCCCACCAACATGGGGTCAAGATGCTTTGGGGGGCCTAGCTCCACCTGCCTCAAAGCACCTCCCCATGTTGAGGACATGTAGCGTGGTATGGGTCAGGAGGTTCTCTCCCCCCCCCCCCGCCTTTCCTGCATGCTACAGCTGCATGCTGGGATAAGGGTGTGGTATTGTTTTTTTTTTTTTATTGTGGCGTGGGGTTCCCCTTAAAATCCATACCAGACCTGAAGGGGGAGGGGGACCACCACTCTGTTTTTCTATCAATTCATGTTCAAAACTGATGATGTGGGATTCAGATGCGTTCCCATAGAAAGCAATGAGCCTGGAATTAGCATCTGAACTGCACCACAGTGCTCAGAAAACCCTTTTTAAGTTCACAGCCAATTCACACTGCCACTGCACCGCACATATGTGAACCGGCTCCATAGGAAGCTGGTTTGGTTCACATGTCATGCGAATTGGATGTGGTTCAAAATGCATTTGATTCGCATATATGTGAACAAAGCCTAAGTCATTGGACTGTCAAAATATGCGTTTCTAAAGTAAGAATCTTTTTGCTGGTATTTTAGCTTTGTGAATTGAGCCTAATATGCTAATTCTAGCAGGCTTGATGTTGCGATCCAACTTTGATTCGATTTTCAGTATGATTATGTAGTGCAACTTGGATGCAACTTTGATAAGGTCTGCATATTCTATGGAGCCAAAGGAGCCAAAATTGTACTGGAATCACACTAATGTACTGTGCTGAGTTGAATTAATGTAATGGGCACCGTTGAAAACAATGGGGGGAATTTAGTAGACCTGGGGCTTCCAGGTTTTTTGTCAAAACTTTATTGAACAAACTGAAGTTAGAAACTGATTGGCTACCATGGACAGCTGCACCAGATTTTTCACTGTCCAGTTTTAATAAATCAACCCAATGTGATTTCCATTGACATGCGATTCTGCGATTCGCATCTTAAATCACACTGGTGTGAATGAAGCCTTAGTTTAAATTAAATGTGAAGGTGGTGAAGATGTCAATCATCCATGTGATTTCCAAAGTTCAGTGTTGGAAACATGGCAGGAGGTGTGAACGTTTGAGGAACGTTTGCCATGAGGTCTGATACTCGCATTTGAGTTGCACAGACACATGGCACATGATCGGATAATAGAAGTCAGCTCTCATCTCATTAATTAAGCTCTGGGGGAAATCCTCTTGTAAAATGCAATTTCCCTTGCACAGTGAACAGTCCTTTTGTCTTTAGTAAATCAACCTTATGGTGTCCTAATGCTTGATATCCTGGGATTTCCGAGCTTAGAAAAATGCACATAGTTTGACCAAATGTTGCAGATATGGGTTGTTTTGGTTGACTGAATGGCAGGGCACAGATTGCCCTTTTTATATATAATTACAGTGAAGTACAGTATAGGTTATACCATAAATCTACAGCCTATGGTCTGAGTTGAAGGTTTCTTTAGCTTCCCCCACCCTACTCTACCCCATCCAAAATGATGACAGCTGCCCAGCTGTCAAAGTCAGGAAGCCAATATCAATTTTGTTAGAGCTGAATTGCATCCCTTTGTCTCAGAAGTCTGTATTGATCCTATGACCGTAGGTTCTCTGACTACTGCTGATTCAGGCAAAGAAGCCACAACAGCATTCTTCCGAAAACAGAGATTCTGAGGCTGAGAAAAGGGAAGGAGTGCATAGCCCAGACACTTAAAAAGAATGCAGAGGAATTGTGTGCTAATATCCACAGTGTGTCTGCTAGTCCTGTGCATAAAAGCATCATTGATTTCAGCACTGACATATGTACAGTGCCTTGAAAAAGTATCTGTACCCCTTGAAATTTTCCACATTTTGTAATGTTACAACCAAAAACGTAAATGTATTTTATTGGGGTTTTATGTTATAGACTAACATAAAACCACCTAAACTGATAGTCCGGTCAAGGAGAGCATTCATCAAAGAAGCAGCCAATAGGCCCATAATAACTCTGGAGGAGCTACAGAGATCCACAGCTCAGGTGGGAGAATCTGTCAACAGCACAACTATTAGTCGTGCACTCCACAAATCTTGCCTTTATGAAAAAGTGGCAAGAAGAAAGTCATTGTTGAAAGAAAGCCATGAGAAATCCCGTTTGCAGTTTGCGAGAAGCCATGGGGGACACAGCAAACATGTGGAAGAAGGTGCTCTGGTCAGATGAAACCAAAATTGAACTTTTTGGCCTAAAAGTAAATCGCTATGCGTGGCGGAAAACTAACACCGCACATTACCCTGAACACACCATCCCCACTGTGAAACATGGTGGTGGCAGCATTATGTTGTGGGGATGTTTTTCTTCAGCAGGGACAGGGAAGCTAGTCAGAGTTGATGGGAAGATGGATGGAGCCAAATACAGGGCAATCCTAGAAGAAAACCTGTTAGAGTCTGCAAAAAGCTTGAGACTGGGATGGAGGTTCATTTTCCAGCAGGACAATGACCCTAAACATACAGCCAGAGCTGCAATGGAATGGTTTAGATCAAAGCATATTCATGTGTTAGAATGGCCCAGTCAAAGTCCAGACCTAAATCCATTTGAGAATCTGTGGCAAGACATGAAAATTGCTGTTCACAGATGCTCTTCATCTGAACTGACAGAGCTTGAGCTATTTTGCAAAGAAGAATGGGCAAAAATGTCACTCTCTAGATGTGCAAAGCTGGTAGAAACATGCCCAAAAAGTCTCGCAGCTGTTCTACAAAATATTGACTCAGTGGGGCTGAATACAAATGCACGCCACACTTTTCACATATTTATTTGTAAAAAAATGAAAACCATTTAGCATTTTCCTTCCACTTCACAATTATGTGCCACTTTGTGTTGGTCTATCACATAAAATCCAAATAAATTACATAACCAAAAAGGGGGGAGATGGCTAGGACTCACCCCTGTTTGAGGCAACACTATTGGACTTTAATGGTACCGTAAAAATGGAGTACAACAACAGTTTTATAAAATAATAAATTAATCTTTATTATAACGAATTTTAAAAGAGAAAGAGAGGGTAGTACATATGTACATAGTTTAAAATTTAACACGGACCAGGAGTTACAGACATTTTTCAAGATGGTAATTAAGAATACTTATACAAATTTCTGTTGACTCAACATGTTTCGTGGATGTCACCGCTTCCTCAGGAGTCTTTTTACAGATGGGAGTATAGGTATTTGCTGTCTGTATAATTTTTACTATAACAATAAACAACAGAAAAAACAAATAATTAGGTAATACATATAATGGTGCAATAGACAAATATATAAACAAATTATTCAGCCTACATAGACATATCATTCTTTTGTGTCGTCGCACAGGTGCTAAACCCCCCAGGGACTCCCTTCCATGTAAGTACCCGCGCCCACGGTGTGGGACGCTATAGTCTGGTGCGTCCAAAATTAGGGGTCACTCGGATAAACCAAAATATAGAAACTTTCAATGATATTACCAAATATATATATATTACAGTATATCTAGCCCCAAATCGATTATTTCAAGGCAGGGGGGTAGGGTAAAAAGATGAAGTAGTATTATCAAACATGGCTATGTTGTGTTGCATGGCCTATCTATATATGGTTACCCGGTCAGCAGGGAATATAAGAAAACAAGCCGATGTAATCACAAGAAGAGCTGTTTCTTGAGATTGAGGAAAACTCTAAAAGAGTATTAAGTGAGGGTTAGCCATGATCATTGCAGTATGGCATATCATATAAAGTACATTCATCTGGGGGGCGTGGCCTGGCCTGAGCGGCGACGGACGCATCTTCCTAGAGCTCTGGACCCTGAAAAACCATCCAGCAGCATCCGCCTAATCCAGGACTTGGTGAGACCAAACTATCCCCCATCCGAGCCCACACCAGCCCCCTGCACTACCCTGAGCATTTTTTTTCTTTTTTTCTGAGAGCGGGAGCCGGGCAGTTCCACTTGAAACTACGGGCCCGCTCCTCAAGGCCCCCGCGCCATCCGACATCATCATTCATCCGCACTGGGGGCCTGTGGCTTGGGCTGTCTCCTTAACCGCTGGGGGACCATCTAAGGAGAGTTAGAAAAGAAATAAAGCCTCCCGATCGTTCGGGCGGCACGACTTACGCGAGCCCGGGGATCCGGCGAGGCCTGTGGAAGTCAGCCACGGCGGCCATCTTGCTACACCCGCGACCTTCCATCCGCGGCCTATGCAAGCCCTACAGCCACACAGAGCTGACATAGCAACAACATTAACACTGCCTCCAGAATCCCCAGTACAGGAACCCCCCAAGCAGCCACCCCAGCTTGAAACTATCAGGGTAGCCCAGCCCTTGCACCATCCTTAACTGACTGCCATAGCACAGGCTACTCTGACAGACGAAAGGGGAACCTTTCAACTCTCCTGGATCGCACCTCTTTCACAAGATTAAATCTCCCATAAAATCTCCCGCACCAAGGGCCAAAATACAAACAGGAATCGGACCCCCAAAATGATTCCGTGAATTTCTAACCTTGCCCCATAGACCGGATCACAGCAACCCGGAGCGACCCGTATCCCCAGAAATCTCGCATCTGGCGATAGGGGAGAGAGAGGACACACAAGGGTATGTCCAAAAAGAGACATAAGCCAATTGCCCCACGTCGCCTAACCCATTACTACTCCACGGCTGCAATTATGCAGACAACCCAGGACAGTACCCGCACTGGGAGCTCCAAACAAAAGGGCACCTCAGAACCACCATCTCATATTCCAGTCCCTCATCCACAGGAACTAAACAATGCAGCAACGACAGACCCCAGGGAAGATATGGACACTATACCGCCACCAAATACCACCCCAGCAGATACGCAATCGGACAGAGGCAAGAGACTAACTACCTCACCTGTAAACTCCCCTCATAAGGAACCTCAAGCTAAAAAACAGTTACGGTCCGCTACTAATGACACGCTGCATGATTCCGAGCACACCACCTCTCTGGCATCTGTCCCAGTCACAGACAACCCTGTCTCGGAAGCAATGTTAAAATCTATGCTGCTCACCTTACAGAAAGACCTACATAAGGAGCTACAAATCTCCATCTCCCACATGAATGACAGAATAGGCTTCCTGGAAGAAAGAGCAGATACATTAGAGGATAACATGCAAGAGTATTCTAAAGCACACAACGAACTACTTGACGCACATGAACACCAAGCAGAAGACATACACCACATCAAACTAAAGCTGGCGGACTTAGAGGACCGGGCCAGGCGAAACAACATCAAATTTAGAGGTGTCCCGGAGTCGGTAAAAACCCAAGAGATAATCCCATACCTGCAACAGCTTTTCTTAAAACTGGTCCCTCAGCTGACCACCCATGACCTCTTAATCGACCGAGCTCACAGAATTGCCAAGCCGGCACATTTACCTGCTGACACACCGAGAGATATCCTTGCTCGGATTCATTTTTTTCATGTGAAAGAGCAAATTCTCTCAACCGCCAAGACCGCAAAATCACTCCCAGCCCCATACGCCAACATAAAGCTATTCTCTGACCTCTCTCCGGCCACCATGGCGTTGTGCAGAGCCTTTATGCCCGTCACCTCGGTGCTGCAACGGAACAACATTACTTACAAGTGGGGGTTCCCAACCAAGCTATTGGTCACGTACCAACACCAGATGATCACCATCCTCTCACCCAAGGAGGGGTATAAGAAATTAACAAACTGGGGTTTGCTTCCCCTCACAACCGATGACACAGGACAAAGGAGATCAGCTCCCACGGCTTCCAACTACCGGAACATACCGTCCTCAGCGAGCGGAACACCCCATCCCAGGAATGCACCTAGTCCTCATGCTACACTGATCCGGTAGGGGCATTCTGCACTCACACTCCTTTTACCACCCCCAGGTTACAGTGTGCAGAGCAAACCGCTGTGTAAGTTCTATTCAAAGTATTACATATTTTTCTGTTTGTGTTACTAAATGTTTTGTGTTGCTTGATCTGACACCCTTGTGGTAACCATATATAACTGTACTAATCAAATACTGCAATTGTACCTCTGATATAGGCTGTAAGAATCTAGGGGGTAGGGCCCCCCACCGACAGCGGGTCTCTCCTAGCATCATTAATCACCATGCCCATTACACTCACCTCCATAAACGCTAAAGGGCTAAACTCCCCTTTCAAGCGCAACCTGCTATGGAAAGAAGCTCTATATCACCATACAGACATACTCTGTGTACAAGAGACTCACTTCTCCAGTCTCAAGCAACCCCCATGTAAACATAAAAAATACCCTCATTGCTTTTTTGCAAGCTCCGCTCAGAAAAAAAGGGAGTGATGATTGCCATAAGCGCATCAGTAAACTTCACACTACACCATTGTTTAGCAGATATCTCATTCTCTCAGTAACGATAGATAACCGCCCTCTTACGATTGTAAACATATATGCACCCAATATGGGCCAAAAAAAATTTTTCACCTCCATCCTTGCCAAGATAGCCCCATTCAGAACAGCGTCCTTACTGTTTTGCGGAGATTTTAACGAGGTCGTTGACCCTCTATTAGACTCCACCAACCCCACGAAACGTAGACCCTCCACTCTATCTTCCCTCCTACACAGGGAGGACCTATATGATGCTTGGAGATGCCTGCATGACACGGAGAGGGACTACACCTTCTACTCCTCCCCACAACGTTCTTACTCTCGGATTGACCTTGTGCTCACACTTACTGCAGTCCATTGAACAAGCACAGATTGGATCGATTATGTGGTCTGACCACGCCCCAGTGACAATCAGACTGTCCGACCTCACCAAATCCCCCAGGCACACAATTTGGAGACTCAACACCTCCCTCCTTAATAATCTGACCTTTGAACCGCAAATTCGGTCCGAGATTGAGAACTACTTCCTGAACAATGTAAACTCTGTATCTGACTACACAACGATTTGGAATGCCCACAAGGCTTGCTTGCGAGGTCTCTTCATTAAAATAGGGGCACTAACCCAAAAAATGCGCACATCCATCACAGAGTCACTACTCCACAAGATTCGCAACCTAGAATCAACAAATAAGCAGAACCCCACTAACAAAGCAGCCACTGATCTTAAAGCATTGAGGTATGAACTCAGTGAGCATCTCCGATCTAAGTTTGAACTTTACATCAAACGTCTCAAACTGACATCTTACTCCTCAGCTAACAAACCAGGAGCATATTTAGCTAAACTGCTCAAACGGCAACTTTCCAATAAAAAAATCCCCTTCCTCACAACTCCACAGGGCAAACGTATAAGCAACCCTCTTGACATTGCCAATGAGTTTAGCAGATTCTATGCAAATCTGTATAACTTAAATGAAACAGACTCCACGACTCCCCCAAGACCAGAAGACATTACTGAATTCTTGTCCTCAATCCATCTCCCTACGATCTCTCCCGACCAACTAACATCCTTAATGGAACCTTTCACTACTCGAGAGGTACTAAAAGCTATCAAGCAACTTCCCCTTCACAAGTCACCCGGCCCAGATGGCCTCCCAAATTAATACTACAAAAAATATGTCGCACTCCTAACCCCTCATTTATGCGACACCTTCAACCAGCTAGCATCAACAGGGAATATCCCCAAAGAGTCCCTAGAGGCACTGATAGTCACCATACCCAAACCGGGAAAAAACCCAGATAACCCTGCTAATTACCGACCCATATCATTGCTCAACACTGACACTAAACTGTACGCCAAACTCCTGGCACAACGCCTCTCCTCTGTCATTCCCCAAATTGTCCATTCAGACGGAACAAGACGCTTCGTGGACCTCATACAATGGGTAGAAAATACTCTGACGCCTTCTCTCTTCCTATCATTGGATGCAGAGAAGGCGTTTGACAGGGTCCATTGCCCATACATGGAGGCGGCACTCCGTAAGTTTGGAATATCAGGAAAATTCTTAACGGCCATACTAGGCCTCTACACAAAACCAAATGCACGGGTGTGGACTTCGGGTGTAGCATCCGACCCTTTTTTGATAACTAACGGCACAAGACAGGGCTGTCCGCTTTCCCCCCTAATATTTGCATTAATCATGGAACCATTAGCACAAGCTATTAGATCCACCCCTACAGTGGCAGGAATTATGGTCGGAGAAGTAGAACACAAAATCAGCCTATACGCTGATGACGTCATTATAGCCATGACCAACCCAACAACGTCCCTTCCCACAGTCCAACAATTACTAGACTCCTTCAGTGCAATCTCCCGGTACAAAGTAAATCACAATAAATCTCCCATGCTCAACCTAGGCCTAGATCCACACACCACCAAACATATCTATACCACCTCCCGGTTTGCCTGGGCCCCCAATGCCTCTCTTCCATATCTGGGTATTTGGCTGACGTTTCCCAGTCAAACCATATTAAAAGTGAACTATGATGACCTCGTGAGTAAGCTCTTGCGGCAATCCAGAGAACTAAACAATATAACCTCCTCCTGGGCAGGTAGAATCGCATTGGTTAAAATGTATCTACTTCCGCATATCCTATACTTATTCCGCATGCTCCCTCTGCCCTTCCTACAAACTAGACTGAGCAAACTGCAGAAACTCATCAACAACTTCATCTGGCAGCAAAAGCGACCTAGAATACACAGATCAGTGCTTCTGACACCTGCTCAACAAGGTGGCCTAGGTGCCCCTAACATACAAGCATATTATCAAGCAACAATCCTGGACCAACTGAAAACCTGGTGGCTACCTGACAACCCCACCACCTGGAAACAAATAGAAGCCACTGTTCTCTCAAAAGACCCAAGACTGGTCCTAGCCGCCACCCTTATTAATTCTAAATCTGCACACTTCTGCCTAGATTCTATAAACGCCACCCTACGGGTTCTGGTGGCAACTACACAGAGTAATCAGGGAATCTCTAGGGATACCCTAGCACTCATTTCCACTGAAGCAATACAACATTTGTCACCGGACCTACCTCTCGCAGATTGGCTTAGAGCTGGCATCTCAAACCTAGGCATGCTTCTGCTGCCATCAGGAGTACACTCCTTTTTGGAACTAAAAAGGAAATACAACATACCACAGAGGACGTTCTTTCTATACCTTCGAATTAGATCCCTACTATCTAAGATAAAATGGTCATCAACGGACTCCACAACCCCAAAACTCTTAAGATTCTACAACACCAAACATTCCTCATCAAAAGGGATATCCTATATATATAAGATGCTTACCTCTCCAACCCCGGATTTGCTCTCTTCCTCCATCAATCACTGGGCCACCCTTACAGACAACCCACCATCACTTGAACAATGGCAATCTGCCCTCAATATCCCTCGACGCTTGTCACGTTGTATCACGCATTGGGAATCTCTACAGAAGCTGTTCCATAGGTGGTACTTCACACCAACCAGACTGGCAACAATATACCCCTCCACCTCACCTAAATGCTGGAGAGGCTGTGATCTCAATGGATCCTTGAAGCATATATGGTGGGACTGCTCACACATCAAACCCTTTTGGCAAGACATTGCTAACCTCATTGCTACCTTGTGTGACCTCCCCATATTCATGGAGCCATTAGACTTATTATTAGGCCTTTCGGTCCCTTCATGGCCCTGGCACACACGAACTCTGGCGACTCACATTTTGATCGCAGCAAGACTTGCACTAGCAAAAAAATGGAAATCACCTCAGCCTCCTCAGCTACTGGAAGTCATTCACCTAGTGAACTCACAATACCAGATGGAGTACTCATTTGCTAAAGCCAACATGTCTACACACGACGCTAGTTTTACACTCAGCGGTCTCAAGCACACACGGTCCCGGTACTTCCCTGGCTTTCCGGATTATTATTCAGATTACCGAGGTACTTATACCCCTCCAGTGTGTTCCATCGTTACTCCAATCGTT
>BLSH010399117.1:620085-631348 GCA_018402905.1 Glandirana rugosa
TGTTTTTCCTGTTCTCTTTTTTTAACCTATTTCACTAGCCTTCTTAATCTAAGTTGTCATTACCCGCAAGAATTGTTTAACCATATACATGTGTGGGGGTTGCGCCCCTCCCGCCACAGTTTGCTCCCTTTTGTGGTGGCGAGAGGTGCAGCGCAACCCTACGCAGCATGCTCTTCTTTTGTACTTATGTTAGTATTCAACATCTTGATGTACTGTCTACTTATGCCCTCCCTATAACAACAAACTACCAACCTGTATGATCAACAAAGCTATTGTAACCCACTGTTGTTAATCTTCTTGAGAAAAACTCAATAAAAACCAAAGTTAAAAAAAAAAAAAAAAAAGTACATTCATCTGAAAAAATGCATCGGAGGGTCATTAGAAAACTCACCTGGGTGATTGATCTATATGCTTACTCCAATCCCTTGTCATTCAGATAGCTCATAAGCCGAAAAAAGGAGGGGGAGGAGTATGTAAAGGTCCAGAGAAACCCCCAGGCTAAAGTAGAGATCTGGGGTTCATGAAAGATCTAAAGATAACAAAATATACAAAGATATTTGGACCAGCACAAGGTGCGGAAGGTGCAATACACAGAATAAGACAAATCGTTTCACATACCACGGTGTTCCCCTCGTCTGGGATACAGTGGCTACATCAGCAGACACAGAGTCTGCTTCCATCTATTTATTTCCCCAGAAAGACGCTCTCAGAGCCTCTGTCCGGTGACACCCATCACGCTCAGCGTGTGACGTTGCCGGGCCTGGCCCTGTGGTGTGCATGCGTGGTACGTGCATGCGCAATGCCTCAAATTCGGACGCCAACGTCTCTGAGAGGTGTGGGTCCAAAAGGCACCTCATGGGGGGGGCGGAAACCCGTCCACCTTTCCCCACAGAGCCGCGCACCTGCCGGAAAAGACCCTGCTCCACACCCAGAGACCACATGGAGGAGGGATCTCCCTTTGACAGTGCTCTCTGGTGGCTGAATGGGCACTGTGCAATCACTCAGTCAACCTGTCAAGGATGGAAACAGGGGATACCATAGAAGGCAGCCAGTGCATAACAACATTACCTGAAAAACAATAATCAAGTACAATGAAAAGACTGTTACAATGATGAAAAATCTAAATTTGTAAATTAAATACCAAATACATAAGAAAAACATTGCCTCCCACATAAAACCTGCCTGATTAGTCCCCAACAAATAGGGCAAATCACAACAGAAAAACAGAACATAGACATGGCAATATGGCACAACCACATTTATGCCCATTATCCATATTGGTGTGTATATACATATAGAGGGGAGGTGAGAGAGAGAGGGGGATAAATTCGTTATAATAAAGATGAATTTATAATTTTATAAAACTGTTGTTGTACTCCATGTTTACGGTACCATTAAAGTCCAATAGTGTTGCCTCAAACAGGGGTAAGTCCTAGCCATCTCCCTCCTTTTTCGTTATATAATAGTTCTTCTGGACGTAGGTACCACAACATATATATATTTATACCTTTGGCACCCCCAATAAATTACATTTACGTTTTTGGTTGTAACATGACAAAATGCGGAGAAATTTCAAGGGGTATGAATACTTTTTGAAGGAACTGTAAAGGAAGAGGTTAGGGGTGGCCTGTAAGGCTTACTCAAAAAAGAAAGGCAAGACAAAGAGAGAGGGCATAGAAGAAAAAATTATATGAACGGAGCGCAGGTATAGGGTAAGGTAGTAAAGAGAGAGGGGATTTTAGGGTGAGATAGCAATTAAGTATATGAATTAGGAGTGAGTTTGATTCTTTATTTAAAGGTATGCGACAGAACATAATAGTATGACAAGGTAGCACATTCTTGATGATAACCATCAGCGCTAACATGCTAAATAAGATAGGGATTATACATTGACCCCATCTATTAATTGCCACTTTGTCCAGGCCTCACAACAGTTGTACCTTGCAGTCAGTGCATACCGGGTAGCATTTACCAATCATTTTAGAGTAGAATAGTAGACACCGTAGGTGTCCAAGAGGGGGGAGGAGGAAGGAAGAGGAGGCAAGGTAGAAAGCTATGGAGGGGTCGATGGCATAAGGAGCAAGGGTCTCAGAGAGGAATAACCTCAATTTAGGAATAGGTTAAATATTCATCCAAAAAATAAAACATGTCCCAATATAGCCAGCGTGTATTGGGTTCCTCCATCTTGTCCCTGAGGCAGCAGTTAGCTAAGTCTTGGATTGTGTTTTTTTTCATTCAATAATTTTTTATTGCATAAAAAGAGCCATAGTATACACATTTCAAAAATGGCACAGTAAATACAAACAGGGTTGCACAGATGTTTGTTGAAGCAGATCTCTGCATGGGAATCTAAAGTGGGCTGCTAAGCCCTTGAAAATGGGACTGGTGCGAAGCTCACCAAACACAAATTCACCCAATATTACACTATGAATTATGAAGTGTTCTTTTAAAACCAAACTGAACCCATCTTATCTATTACAAGGATGCAGTCAGGTTGCCTTAAAGTAGAGTTCCAGTCCAGAAATTCGGTTTCTTTTAAATGCTCCCCTTGTCATTGGTATCATTTCTACTTTAAAGCAGAGTTCCACCCAGAAATTTTTATTTTTTTAGTTTTGGCATTCTCTCTTTTTAAACCAAATAGACATAACCTTTTGTGTGTGTGTGTATGCTTTCAAATCACCTAGTAATTTACTTTTTTTTTTTACTCCCAGTTTAGTTTCTCTGCAATCTGGACTTTTCCATTTTAGGTGAGTGTACCTGAAGCCCATCCGTAGTCTCCTGGCATCTCTTCCTGAAAGAAGTGCATGGCGGGTAACCATCATGCACTCTTCGATCTCGCGCATGCGCACTTTAGCGGCAGCCTCATAACCGAGTCTACGTCTGGTTGCCATAATGACAGGCAGCGATGGAGGAAGGTCACGCCCCGTTGTTATGGCAACCCTGATAACATATCATAAATAACACGATTTTACAGTAGAGGGAAGTCCACTGACTCCTGGGAAATGATGAGTCCCAGGAGGCCAGGCGAAGCAGGAAGTGAGGAGAAGAGCCTCAGACCTTGAAGGGGCAGATTACAGGGACCACCTAGCAACAAGCGACTTAGGGTGAGTATAATTTTTTTTTTCCTTCAATGGTAAGTCATTATAGGCAAAGGACTTGCATGATGCAAAAAAAATGTTCAGGGTGGAACTCCGCTTTAACGTTTGGATAATGTCACAAATGCGTTCCTTCTTGTCCGTTTGAAATCTTTAAAATCTAACCTGATCTCAGAAGCAGGCAGGGTCCATCGCGGTTGTGAGCATATGAAGCCTGCTTGTCGTTATTTCCGGGATTCTGTGCAGCTGGCTACTCAGTATGCACCTCTCGATCTCCCGCCTGCGCAGTAATGTCACTGCGTACTGCCGTGGTCCCAAGCAGAGAGGCTTGGAAATCACGCAAGGTTTTAATATTAGGCAATTCCCATGGACTCCTGGATTAGATGTCGCCGATATCCCAGGAGTCCAAGGGAATTACTTCATGACAACATCACCTAGGCGGCCAGACAAGAAGGTAGGTATTAGGCATTAGGTATTTAGAAAAAAATATATAGCCATTTATAATTGCAATGCGGATCATAGTACCTTTAAAAAATGGGTGGAACTCCGCTTTAAAAGTAAAATGCGTGGTAGACTTTCTTCTTTTTCACAGACAAGGATAAGTATATATAATTCATCAAAATGTGACAAGGTATTACATAAAACAAAGAACTCGTGTAGCTTAAGATGTGACAAAGTCACATATCAGCAGAATCAACTTCATGAGGCAAGTGGCTTTTTGGCTAGAGCAACCTAGGATAGGGTTGTAACTATTAGATCCTATCAAAATGCAGAGGGTAACCGTATCCCATATAAACATACTCAATTCTTGTTCTTGTTTTTAACAATAAAAGAAGAGTGTAGAACTAATAGGTCAGTGAAGTTCAAGAAACTGATGGAAGGGAAAGGGTGGTTAGGAAGGGAAGCGGGGGAAGAATAGAAGTAGGTGAAGGTGTAGAGTGGGTGCGCCATGGGGGGGGGGGGAGGATTTTTTGTGATTCAATATCTTACTGCTGCAGCATTTGATAATGTCCTTTGTTTTGGCACTGTGCTGGAGATCTGGACCACTTCTGTAGAGCAGGGGTCTCCAAACTTTCCAAGCAAACGGTTAGTTTACTGTCCTTCCGGCTTTAGGGGGCCGGACTGTGACCAGTGGGAGTAGAGAATGCCCTGGCATCAGTGCCCCATCATCGGTTTTAATGGGATAAATACTGCTCTATTGTTGATATTAATGAGACGATTAGTACTCTACTGATGGTGTCAGTAGGAGGAATGGAGCCCCAACATTAGTGTCAGTTGGTGGAATAGTGCCTCAAGTGCCAGATAAAGGCAAGCAAAGGGCCACATCTGCCCCCCGGGGCTGCAGTTTGGAGACCACTGCTGTAGAGTATGGTGGTCCAGGTCTTCAATGGTCCAATGTGTGAGCGGGATTGTTGATTGGAATACTGTGCAGGGGGCAGATCTCCAGCGAGCTGCCAGAAAAGCGTGCAGCACTAACACATTAAAATAAATAAAGTTCTAGCACACTGACAGCCTCACTGCATGCATCTCTGTAATAAAAGATGGGTTCATATGTATATGCACAGGGTATATAAACTGCCTCGGGGTCTTTGAAAAACATTATAATGTTCGTAGTTGCAACTAAAAACCACAATGGATTTTCACATTTAAAGCTGAGACTGCAACATTGAATCAGGAAATACTAGCAGTCAGGGACTGGATTCAGTTCTAAAGACATAATGTACGAAAGGATTCTCAAAGGAGTTTGCGATATTGTAGCTGTTGATGGAAACTGCTGGGCTCTGAATGAAGATGCCTTGTGTGTTCCAGAGACTTTATTACTGCAGCATATAATTCCCACCTCAGTGTGCTTCATCACTGCAGCGTTGGCTCAGTACAGTCATATCTGGCGTGTGTATACCCAGCAATGCTTACTTTGCATATGATTCATCTGGAATGCTTTTTGTACTTAGGACTGCTGTGTGCAAGGCACAATGCTTATGGGCTAATAACAGTATACAGAGAGGCAATACAAGGAACCATGATGGTTTGTAAAGTACTGGTGTGATTACAGTGACAGGATATTGTATGGTTTGTATAAGGGTAGCAATTTTTCTTTTACTTGGGGTTCACAGTCACTATGATAAGTGGAAGGGGGGTGCTGTATTGTTAGAATAAATGAAATAGCAGAAGTAATTAAATACTGGTGACCGACTCCCACACAGTGTGTGTAGTCTCATGTAACCCAAACAACAGCCACAAAAAAGAATAGCGGGGGGTGAACAAGGTAGTCACCCTCCAAAAAGCGATTACCTCTAGAGACTAAGTGACATAAACCAGATAATATAAGAAATAAAATACATTTTATTAGTAAGTGTAGAATGTCACTGCATAGCAGAATACAAATTCAAAATGTGAATGCCTTACATCCATTCCCATCTAAAATAGACAAGATTGTCTTCCCACCTAACCTACCCCCCCTCCCTTTTTTTTGTTCTCAATACATTTTTATTGAATTTTAGTACATACATCAAACATAAGCAAGTATGTAGCAAAGTAAGTCGTTTCCAAAAAGCTCCTCGTATAAGGAGGAAAAAAATATAACATAAAAAATGAAAATGATAACAATAAAAGAACATACAGTAGAACATAAAGCAAGGTGATAAACTTTAATTTGTTCCATACATATGGTCTCCAAAGAGGAAGTTGAAACAACACTTTAGCAAGAGATGTACTGGCAACATTATCAACAATTTCAAGTGTATCCATGCATTAGGCAAGAAATAAAATTGAGAATAAGTGGTCAACCCTTCACAAAGTTATCATACCAAGTTAGCCATGGTACCCATCTTTGTTTTTCCTGAAGATAGGCACTTTTAGTTGTGATTAAGAGTTCAAAAGTGTGGTGTGTTTGCCTAACCCCCTTTTTTGAGGACGTCAGAAAGTGGCCACAAAATATGAATGGATGGATCAGGGACCAATGGACCTAGGCCCCTCTACACTCCTAAAATAAACAACCTCCGGAAAGAGCATTAGAAAATGCAGCGGGGCTAGCTGGAACGGTAACCAGTTGTGCACAGGTGAAGCAAGAGGGTTAAATTGTATTAGTGTAGGGTTATGACAGTCACATCAGTCTTTTGCCCTAACAATACGCAGTCCTCTATGTACAGAGCAGCTGTGATATGGGCAGACTATAACCACACTGTATGGGTGGCTGAGTTAAAGAGTTATTAATGGAAGAGTGGTGTATAACTGAACGTTATTTCCATTTTCTTGTCAGCTCAATGTTGCTCAGTCAATCAAGTTGCAGTGTTATGTACGATGTACTAGAGCATAAACCATACTGGTCACTTCATGAGGCTGTCCAGGGCAGCTGTAGGTGTGTGAGCACAAACACCCACTAGTTCAGGAGCAGCCCACCCTTAGATGTACATGCTGCCTACTTCAGTATTCACCAGGTAATACACGTATGCAGGGGTGTACTGTTACTCACCACTTGGCCGTGTGGATAGCTCAATGTTGTTGGGCTGTGTCAGCCAACATGCATGTTTGCTTTTTGGTGAGCATGGCTTGTCTCCGCTTTGTTCCATAATAGTTAGCCGAAGCTTCTGGGGTGGGCATGGTCACCCTGTGACGTCATCAACGCAGTGACGTCAACATGTTTTGCCGATATGCATATCTATGTCAGCTTTGTCTGGACTCAGAAAAAAGGAGGGTAGGTTAGGTGGGAAGACAGGCTGGGTTCCCACTTGTGCGATCACAGACATCTTTTGCACTGAAGTCGGATCACATGGTTATTGACACCCATGCAATCTGATTCCTGTACCATTTCACAGGTCACACTGTGATCTGTGAACCGATCTGGGGGTGTCATTAACTTTACATTGACACCCCCTGTGGTTTGCAGATGTCAGTGTGAACCAGTGTGCGATTCAGGTGCGATGCGGGAAGTGGCACTGAATCACAGTGTTTCCCGCATCGCACCAGTGTGAACCAGGACTTAGATGGGGATGGATGTACGGCGTTCACATTTTGTATTTTGATTCTGCTATGCAGTGACATTTTAAAATTACTAATAATTTTTTTTCCCGTATATTATGTGGTTTATGCCGATTAGTCTCTAGAGGTAATCGTTTTTTGGAGGATGGCTACATTGTCCACCTCCCCGCAATTCTTTTTTGTGGGTGGTGTATTGTTAGCTGTAGTCTGTTTAGTTGTGGAGGTTTTAAACATGTATTGCATTTTAAACCTCAAATAAAAATAGGCCATATTTACAAGAATCAAACAACATTATGCGGCATTTCCACAACACAGACACAAACAATAAAAAGATATCCTAGCCTCTATGGTGCTTACTACACAGTTTAAAGCTCCGTACACACGGTCCAAATATCGTCCGAAATCGACCAAAATCAGCCGCTACAGTAGATATGGCTTGGCCCTTGTGTACACATCCTTGTTTGACAGAAGCCAATCTCATGGACACTTCTGTTTAACAAGCTTGCTGGAAAACCAGCAGTTGGTCGGCATCCAATTTTGCTCTCAGCCAATGGCTGCAAACGCTGACCGGTGTGTTCTGGCGGGAGGGGGGTCCCCCTGTCTGAACACAATAGCTCAGCGGGGAGGTTGCTGTACAAAAAGCACATCATTAGTACAGCAACCTCTTCCAGAGCTTCTCAGTTTTTTGTTTGTTCAGCCTGCTAGGCTGAATAAATGAAGACTTACCGTGTGTACCAGGCTTTAGCCTATTTCTAACAGAAAGGTGGACCTTATGTCCAGATCCACAAAACAGATTGTTACTTACAGGGCTGCCATCACACTGTCTCTCTTTTTAGGCCAGCATAGCCTGGTTTCTTCCCCAAGGAGCAACTTGGTCGGCAGCTTCTTTTATTAAAGATAAGCACACCAGTAGTAGGCTAGGTTAATCCTAGGCCTGGATAGGCCTTGGGAAGAGAAACCTCACCCACATGCTTTCCTTCACTTTAGGTTCCAAAATTCCAGTTTTACTGAAAACCTAATAGTACACACTTTTTAAAAGGATTTTCAGTTCAGTAATTTTTATTGATCTTTACAAGTTATAACACGGAGTTACAAAAGGGTGAGGGCATAATGTCAAAAAAGAGGCTACTACAATAAGATGTACTATACATAAGTGGTCAAGAATGCAAAACAAAAAGCAAAATACAACGAAAAAAGTGCAATGATTCAAAAGACATTGGTATAATATTTGTTATCCATCCATGGTTTCCTCAAACTATGAAACAATGCACATGAGGAGTTCTTATGTGAGTACATTCTTTCATAGGAGAATTGCATATTGATTAGATCTGTGGTTTCAAAAAGGATTTTCCTTGAATTTTAAGACACATGCTTCAGAAATCTGGGAGAATAATTAAATTCTATATCCTAAAGCTTCTCACACATGTCCTTTTATTTAGTGTAATCTTATCATCATTGTTTATTGCCACACTAATTAATCCTGAAAATATATAGACACATTCTGATGCCCCTTCTAGGGCAACTGATTTCTCTGCATAGAAGTATCATAACCATCACGAATCACCATCATGAATGCCGCTGCCAGACTCATCCACCTTACAAACCGCTCAACGTCTGCCACCCCCCTCTGCCAATCCCTCCATTGGCTGCCACTCGCCCAACGAATTAAATTTAAAATACTAACACTTCCGGTTCCGGCGCCACATGGAGTAGCTGTGCTCCTAGCTAGCTCCCATTCTGCCCTCAGATTCTGCCTGTAAAACAGGCAGATCTCGCCCTTTGCATCTCTCATCTCCCTCAACAACCACCCCTGCTCGTCGGATGGACCGCTTCGTGGAGAAAGGAGCAGCCAGATCGCTCCCGGCACGCCGGCTCGAAATCGAGGCCCCGGCTCCGGCCTCCTCAGCCGTGGCTTCGGAAGACGCACATCCGATCGTTCAAGTGAACGTCCAACCGCCCGTTTTGAGACCGAACGATCAGATTCAGCACGAACGAAGGGGACCTGATAACATTGCCCAAGGTGACCTAGACATGGACACCAGCGCTCCAGCTCAACAGACACCTCAGGGACCCAAGGACACTGACACCGAACGAATAGCACGTGCAGTGGCAGCCCTTCTCACCCCAACGATCGAACAATCTGTTCAGAGAGCCATTCAAGCTAGCATGGCACTTATCCACAAAGACCTGAAAGAACATTCGGTTCGGCTCAACGAAGCAGAACACCGCATATCAAACCTGGAAGATGAACTCTATCAAATGCAGGGGCTCGAACAGTCTCAAGAGAAAACCAACCAGTTTATACTCCAAAAACTGGACGACCTTGAAAACAGGTCTAGAAGGAATAACCTGCGATTCGTGGGGATTCCGGAGTCCCTTCCAGCTCACAGCCTTGCCGATTTCTGCGCTAACCGGATTCCCGAGGCCCTAGGCCTTTCCTCTCCTGCTCTGGTTGAACGTGCTCACCGCCTTGGACCACTGAACAGCGACCGCTCCACCCCTCGTCCCATCATAGCGAGGTACCTCAATTACTCAGACAAATCTAACATCTTACAGAAATTCAGACAAAACAGATCTCTCCAAGTTGACGGCGTAAAAATTCTCATCTTCGCTGACTACTCGGTGGAAGTCTCTAAGAAAAGAAAGGCCTTCCAGAGCGTGTGTGCACAATTGTTTCAAAGAAACATCAAATTCACATTGGCCTTTCCTGCAACGCTACGACTTCGGGGACCCAATGGAGACCAGCTCGCTTTCCAAGACCCCACAGAAGCCGAACTCTTCCTCCGCTCCCTACGTCCTACCCCTCATGGAGCCCAAGGAAGCCCTTCTTCGCACTCTACAAGACCTCTGGACCACAGAAGCCCACGTAAGGACTCCCCCAAGAGACCCAAGATCTCCGGAATATCTGACGTTCCCACCCACTGAACTTGGCCAACAGGTGAGATTCCGCCAACTCAACCTTCTCCCTTGGCCTATCCTTTTCATATGATCAAGTGCCTCGAGCAACTCATCTATTGACGAAGGACTGCATCCTGCTGCCAGCAACTTCCTTCATCAGTGGTATATCTCTAGTAGCCTGCTAATTTTGCCTTGTTAACGCCAGTCTTACAATGCATGTTTTCTTATTGTTCTAGTACTCCACATGCCTTCCTGCATATGCCACCTGCTCCACAATCCGCCCAGCTATGGTTGGATGAGGTCAATGGTGCCTGCTTTACGGCCCAGACATATTGTCCCCCAATCATATGAGGTGCAGAGGGAGGCGTCATAGGCAGTTACCCATGTGGAAAAAAGTGAAGTGCCTAGAAGGTTTCTGTTTTGCGTTTTTTCCTCTTAATTCTACCTTCCCCCTCCCTCCCCACCCCATGCTGCACCCAACCCCCCGATACCTCTTCCTACTAGTGTACCAGTTGATAATATTCAGGTCCAGCCATACTACCTTGCCTGCACTAATCCCCCCTCAGGGATCCTATGCTACTTATCACACGATGTCACCCCTCTCTCCTAACCCCCCCCCATGAGAATTATCTCCTGGAACATTAAGGGTCTCCGCTCCCCTATCAAGAGGATGAAGGTCCTTCGCCACCTAAAACGATTGAAAGCAGATATCGCCCTGCTCCAAGAGTCGCACCTTTCCCAATCTGAATATCCTCTTATGCAGAAGCTATGGGTTGGTTCCGTTTATGGATCCGAGGCTATCTCTCGGAAAGCAGGCACCCTGATACTAATCAATAAGTCCCTACCACACAAGGTACTCTCACATGTTGCAGACGACCAGGGTCGGATGATCTCGGTCCACATAGAAATCCACAAAACGGATTACCTAATATCCAGCATATACGCCCCTAACAACCCAAATAAAGCTTTCTTTAAAGACATGTCCTCCTTTCTTTTAAAACGCCCTGGTACCCCCCACATTGTGGGAGGTGATTTTAATAGCCACATGTCCCTCTTGGAGGACAAAGCATCCTCGAAGTCCCAAGCCACCAACCCACATCCCCCCCCCAACTCTCTTGTCATCAGCCATCGACAGTCTAGGTCTAATCGACATATGGAGGCTCCAGCACCCACTAGATAAAGAGTTTACATTCTTTTCCCACCCGCATAACGTCCTGACTAGAATTGATTACTTCTTCTGCACTAACTCCCTAGTTAGTTAAGATCAGTCCTGCAATACGCCCACCCTTTTC
>BLSH010399117.1:635392-681470 GCA_018402905.1 Glandirana rugosa
ACAACCTAACCGACGTCAATGACCAGTCGTCTGTTAAAAAGCAGACTAAAATCGAGCTGTGGGGGACCCTGCTGGAACCTCAGGACTCAACACCAAGTTAACCAAAAAATCAAAGGAGCTGAGTGAAAAATTGTCTGCTGACCAGTAACTGCAGCCAATCCAACACTTTGCAGCTATCCAAGCAGCCGCTATTGTTGTGGCTGCTTAAAGCGGTAGTAAACCCATGCATTTAACAGGTTAAAAACCAGTCACATTTCCGGCATGTGCCAGAAATGTAACACTCCCATTGGTTGTGCTCTAAACCAAACCAAACTGTCAAACCATCCAATGGCTGGTGTCATAGCTGATCACATGTGCAGCATTATAGCAGTTGTAGATTAAACAGAGGCCAAGATGGCAGCTTCCTTGGCTGAAAATGATAGGAGGGTTTTCTACCATTTTAAATACAATAACCAGCAATGCAAATTCCTTCATCCATGCCGTTTAGTGTGAATAAAGAATAATAATAATAGCTTTACAGGCAGCATTAGATCAACTTATTTTCTGTGTAGATAGTGTATCTCTAGTCAGAAGTTTTTATTTGTTTTTTTTTTAGTTTCGGTTCATATAGGGAATGGTTTGTTTGTTTGTACCACATTAAGGAGATTTCCCTTAATTTCCTGTCCCCAGAGATACAGCAAGAAATCAGAGAAAATGTCTCCACAGTGTGCCTTAACCCCTGTGATGCTGACGTAACACAAATATGCAGCCCCACTCCACTGGGCTATTTTCCATGGGGCCTATCTCCCTTTGCGCTGGGAGCGTGCCGCGCAGCGCTCTCCCAGCACAGAGACTATTGTTTCACCGAGAGCCCCGAGCCCCGTTCTAATAATCGGGACCCAGAACTCCTGATTCTGGGTCACCTGATCGCTTTGGTAACCTCTGGTTGGCTACCACAGTGATCAGTCACTGTGAAGCTCGTCCTTGTTTTACATTGTATCTTTGTCTCTCCTTACAGAGAAAACAAAAATATATGTACAAAAATTAAATAAATAAATAACCACGTAAGGACCGCCCGCCACAGATATATCATGGCAGGGCGGCTCTATTACACAAAACAACATACCCATACGTCGTTTCATGTAACAGATACTGTGGGCATGCTCCTGCAGCTCTGAGCGGGAGCTGATGCGTGAGTCCGCCGGCCTCCCGCGATCGCTCCACAGAGAGGCACAATGGGGATTTGCCTATGTAAACAAAGCAGATCCCTGTTTTGTCAGGCGAGTACAGTGACATCGGCTGTTCCTAGTGATCAGGAACAGCGATCTCTCTGTACTCCCAGTCAGTCTACTCCCCCCACAGTTAGAAAGCACCTCCCTAGGAAACACTTAACCCTTTGATCGTTCCTGGTGTTAAACCTTTTCCTGCCAGTGTCATGTATACAGTAATCAGTGCATATTTTTAGCTCTGATCACTGTAATAATATCACTGTTCCCAAGAAAGTGTCAAAAGTGTCCGATCTGTCCGCCACAATGTTGCAGTCTCACTAAAAATTGCTGATCAACGCCATTACTAGTAAAAAATAAGTAAATAAATAAAAATGCCATAAATATATTCCCTATTTTGTAGACGCTAAAACTTTTGCGCAAACCAATCAATATACACTTATTGTGATTTTATTTTAACAAAAATATGTAGAAGAATACATATTGGCCTAAATTGATGACAAAATTAGCTTTTTTTTATAGCAAACAGTAAAAAAATTTTTTTTTTCAAAATCGTCTGCCTTTTTTCTTTTAAAGCGCAAAAAATAAAAACCGCAGAGGTGATCCACTATCAGCAAAAGAAAGCTCTATTTGTGGGAAAAAAAGGACATCAATTTTATTTGGGTACAGTGTTTCACGCCCACGCAATTGCCGGTTAAAGTAGCGCAGTGCCGTATCCCAAAAAATGGCCTGGTCATTAAGGGGGTAAGTCCTTCTGTGGCTGAAGGGGATAAATAATAAAATAAAGAAAAAATACCAAGATTAAGGTTGGATCTAGGACAGTGCCAGGGTTAGTGTTTGGGTCAATTAAGGGTCCAAGGTCAATGACAGGATCAAAAGTCAGGGTCAGTATATTTTGGGCAGGGGGTTTTTTTTTTGTAAATTAGTATCAGTGTCAGTGTGTGTGTTTTAAGTAGGACAAAAAAAAAACAAAATGTGCACTATTGTCTCTGGGCTGAATTATGGGTACAAACAACAAATAACATACACGTATGTGGTATCGCTGTGATTGTCAGGAGCAGTAGAATTTATTTTAGTTTGTTGTTTGGTTGTAGATTATGGTAGATAGATTATGGTAGTAACAAGAAATATACAGCTACATTAAAAAAAAAACATTTTTTTTTTTTACTATTTTTGGCCAGTTTTCCTTTGATATTAATAAAAGATCAGGAGATATCCATAACCATTTACCACCAAATAAAAGCTCAATTTGTCCTGAAAAAACAAGGTATTATTCACCTGTATGTACAAAGTAGTTGTGATGATATGTACGGTTTAACTTACACATGTCAATGTTGCAAAATTGTGCTTAGGCATTAAGAATTGTTTTACCTTTAGGCGTGAAGGGGTTAAACAGTTGTCACTAGAACAGGAGCAGCTATGATGGAGTTCCCTTCACCTTCTGTTCCAGTGACTACTGTAAACTCTTGATTTTCCATCACTTAAAGCTTAACCAAAGTCTAGATCAATCATACTAATTAACCCTCAGAATTCATCCAAATTTATCAGTCCAGTATACACTTATCTCAACAATACCAAGCCCTGATAAAGGAGGACCCTCCGAACCCCCGAAACACGATGGCTTTTATGATGTAAGAATCTAAATAAAAATCAAATCTGGACTTTATACTTTCAGCTTTTGGCACTAACCACCTTGCACACTCACTCCAATGTGGACACAAACAGCAATAAAAACTTTTAAGTGGAATTACACACTCGAAGTTTGGTATTTGTTTAAATAATCAAAAACAAGTGAATAACACTTTACCACTTTCCTTGCAATCGAAGAGCAGTTTATATAGAAATTCTTATCTGTCTAAAATTTGAGACCCTCTGAAAATATGTGAATCCGACCATTCTATTCTCTATATCATTTTGATATCCCTTGTCATGGAAAAATAGCTACTGTTGCATCATGGGAGCAAAGTTTTTTGGCACTGAGATCCACTCAGCTAAAAGATGCTGGATATGAAGTGAACCCAGAGCAACATTTTACATTTGCCTGACAGTGGTATGTTATCAGTGTAGCACCCTCTACTTAGGTAGTATGCTAGAGGTATGATTGTTTTTGTTTAGGTTGGGCACATTTAGGCAGCTGCCAGCTAGGCCTGTTTGTTTTGGTTTTTGGCCTGAGAGTGGCTCAGTGTAGTAGCTGGTGACTCACAGGCAGTGTCACTTTTGGTTACCTCCCTCTGGCTTAGAGAAGGTGCTGGAAGAAGAGGAGGGGAAGAGGGGTGGAGCTGCCTGAGGTATTCACAGGACCCCTGACCAATCCCCATCCTGGATTGGCAGGGGGCAGGCCTCCTTAAATACCTAGGGTCAGCCCAGCTGGGGAGGGGAGTTTGGGTGGAAGAATTGGAGATGGAGTGCTAGCTGTCATGGCCTTTGAGGGAGCCCCCCAGTCTGGGGGGTGAACTTGCGCTGGAGCTCAGGACAGCTGGAGGAAAGGACCCTCGCACAAACCACAGGGGTGTCAGGACCTGGAGCAGGAGAGGACAGTGGAAAGTACTGCCAGGCAAACGTCTCCAAGAGGGATGCACCAGAGGTTGGTGAGTGGCACACATTCTGGAAACACTGGGGAGGCACACAGGAGCAGATTGAGAGAGAGAGAGAGAGAGAGAGACAATCTGAGATGGGTGTAGAGCCAGTGAAGACTATGGTGTCATGGGCAGAGGAGTTTGGGTTGCTGCAGCCAGGAGGGATGGCAGGGCCTGAAGAGGACTGACTGGGATCAGTAGTCCACCAAGGACAACTAGTACTAAACAACCCAGCCTTTTATGGCTACACTACAAGGGCCCGCGGTCCCTGCCTGCAAGAGGCATTTCTGCAATGCCTGGCTGGAACCAGTGTCTGGCCTAACCATGTGCTAGCTGTGCCTGAGGAGAAGTGATGTGCTGGAGAGAGAGGAGGTAACGGTCTGCAAGCAAGATTGTTCAGAAGGAGTGTGGAGTTGTAGAGGGAATGTACATAGTTTGTCCCACAAAGTGACTGTTTTATCAAATTCTGGGCATCTCATAAATCCCCAACCCAATCCAAGTTTAAACCCCTCAATAAAATAAAAAAAAAACACAGCAACGGACTGTTCATGAGGAAGTGAATGCCCAGCAAGGCAAGGTGACAGGTGGATCACAACATCCAGCAGCCCCTACGGGGATACCGCTACACCAGTTTTTAAAGGGTTAGTCCATCCAGAATGAATATAGTAGTACCCATGTTTGACTGTTGTGACACTAAGGTTCCACAGGCTGCTGAGTTTCTGAATTCTATTAATTCCTGCGACCCAGTCCCACACAGATTTCTAAGCCCTGATGAAGGGAAACTTCTCTAGCCCCTGACACGCATTAGAGTTACCATCTTGTGTCATTCCAAAAAAGACCAATCAGCTCAGATTTTTGGACACTGCGATGATTCACGTGCCACTCACATTGTTTTCTATATACTATTTACATGCTCCCAGTTTGTTTATTGAGGTCCTCTGGTGTTCACAAGCTGCCTTAATCAGAGTGTTATGCTCCTTAAATCAAGCCCTGTCCCATATTAATGGTCAAATTTAGCCCAACATTCATCGTCACATTTCCATACCTTTCTAATATTGGAGTGGACAGTTGCTTATATCTCTTGGAGACTCTATAGATGTGACCACTATATTTGAGTTCCTCTGTCTGCACACCTGCTATGGCCTTCATGAAAAGTTCCCATTCTTTGTGCTAGAAGTAAAATGTATGCTATAGTAAAAAGAATTCAGCGGTGGGAACTGGAATAGGCAAAAATATTTGTAATCCTGTTCAGCCAGTCTTGTGATATAGACAGACCATGCCAGTGAGCATAGCCAGATTACTGACCTCAATTTTCTTCATCAAAAGCCCATTTTTTTTAAACTTTCTTTTTTCTTGAAGTTTTATATCATAGACAGAAGATAATAAAGTGCAACATTTTGAAAAAAAAAATGAGAATAAGGTAGGATATGCATCAGGAAAACAATACACAATGGATAACAATTTCCAAAGGAGGTTGGCATAAGGCCAGGTGTGTCCCAAAAGGATGGGTTGACCGGGCTAAATTTACATAACCAGTGTAGGACAATGGTATAGCAATGAACATATTCATAGCTATCAAAAGACCGTTTGACAGCATGACAATGGAGGAGAATATTTGGTAGACAGGGACATAGGATTTTCACCCTCTAACAGTGTCTGAACCAAGATGTTAATTGCAGGACCACCAGGGATTATTGTATGAAAATATGTTGATTTACAAATATTGCAAATGACTTTTGAACTGATATAAACATGTTCAACCTTTTATAAGTGTTTAGTGATTGGTGTAACATCTACTCTAAGGGCTCATTCGCAGTAGCATGGACACTAAAACAATCTGTTTTAGCATACAGGCTGGTGTCTGTTCTGCATGGGTGGTAGTGGTGGGGGCGGGAGGTGCTTGCCTTGCATTTCTACAAAGCAAGGCACTGACTACCTTTATATTGTGTTTTTTATTATTATTGAAATGTCACAAAGTGACATTTATTTCTAGATGGTGACTAATAGAGACTTAAGGTGTGCTTGTTCGGGAATTATGTCATCATTCAAGCAGCCGAAAGCAAGGAACATGGAAGGAAGATGAAGAAAAGAAGGAGGGCATGCTCGATTGAATAGACAGTAGCGCTGGAGGGTTTCTTTGGCAAGTAAGTCTGTCATAAGGTGCTAACATGCCATGCATACTAGCACATTATGGCATAACCCACCTGGGGGCCCCCCCACAAAAAAATGTTATAGCGGACTTAACTGCCGATTTAGGCCGGGTTCACATATGTGAGGCCGCGGTCCACAGCATGGGGTCTGGTGCATTTCTGTTCACAGGTTCAGGTGCGATTAAGGTCCGAAATTTTGCCTGAATTCACACCAAACACGCACCGGACCCTTTTGCAATGCGGACCACGGCCACCCCGGACATGTGTGAACCAGCTCCATTGAGAGCCGGTCATACTCGCCTGTCATGCAAATTGGATGCGCTTCCAATTCGCATATATGTGAACCCAGCCTTAAAGCAGTATTTAACCCAAAATCAAACATTTATTATATTGCAGCTTAGCAATTCTTAGATGTGATGGCTGCATTAGTTTACTTTTTAGGCTTCTTTCTTCTATTTTTATCTGGTTATCTGGCCAGTAGGTCTGCTGTTTTTCACAAGATCAAGCTCTCCATCAAAATGAATCAGTTTTCGTGGATGAGACAAACCACTTAACACTGGCAGGGGTGTATAAGATGATCAGGTTTTATTTATGCATGCAAAACCTTTATCTCAAAAGGGGAAAAAAAACTGTTTGTTGTAACTGATTATAAAGTGTGAGTTAGAGTTTGGCTTCAATTTGCTAGTGTACTTAAATCTGCTAATACATTTAATATTCCCTTCCCCCTCAGACCGACAATGCTGATGTATACTGTGACTCCTGTGCTCATTCCTCCAGAGTTGTGTCTCACTAATACAGGAAGTGTGGTACTGGCCAGATCACCGGGGAAAAACAGAGGGAAAAAAGCCAAATAAATGAAAACCAATGCAGCCACCACATCTAATTATTGGTAAGGTGCAAAATAATGCATTTTTCCTTTTGGGTTTAATACAGCTTTATGGATTTGGTAACATTTATAACTTGAGGAGTCTCTTGGGAAACAGGTAAACCAAAGGGCTTACTTTCGCTTTAAAGTATAACGAAAGGCAAACCTTTTTTTTTTAGTTTTGGATAGAGGGGAGATCAATTAGAACACCTGTCAGTTTTTCACAGTCAAAGCAAAATCTCCTGCGCTCAACTGTAATGCGATGACAATGGAAGTGGCATGGAATTGATGGTTCACAAAGGAAGAACAGGTCTTGCTACCCTCCAAGGGCCAGGGGACACCCAAAGGAAACACTGTAAAAGAATAAAAAGAGGGCGCACCAGCCTTGTGCATTACCCAAGTAAATGTATTAAATCCAAAGGATGGCCAGGTCTTCAAGGCTGTGTCCAGCATGCCAGAGGACATTATGGAAGGCTGATGGAAGAGGGGATCACCCCTCGAAACGCGTCAGCCTTCCATGGGGTCCAGGGGAGGGCTGGCAGCCTTAGGCCTGGGGGGCAAGTCCAGTCAAGTGGCCCATTGAACCATCCAATCAGCTTACCATCCATGCCCACCTGGTTTTATAACGGATATTGATGTTATGAAGCAAGACAAATATGATACAATGTGGTATCATAATTTAATGTTAATAGCAACAAAGAAGAATTAACAAAAATAATGCATCAATGCAGCTCATCAGTGCCCACCAATGCAGCCTCACCAGTGCCCATCAGTGCAGCCTCATCAGTGCCCATCAATGCAGCCGCACGAGTGCCCATCAATGCAGCCTCACCAGTATCCATCAATGCAGCCTCATCAGTGCCCGTTAGCTCAGCCTCATCAGTGCCCATCAATGCAGCCTCACCAGTGTCCATCAATGCAGCCGCACCAGTGCCCATCAATGCAGCCTCACCAGTGCCCATCAATGCAGCCGCACCAGTGCCCATCAATGCAGCCTCACCAGTGCCCATCCAATATAGCCTGCAATGCAGAGAGAAGAGAGACGCTGGATTACACAGAGCGGGGATCTCCCGCTTACCTGGCGCGGCCGCTGTCATATGAAGTCCCGCCTCCTTGACCGGCTCCTATGATAGACATCACCAGTGTGCTGTCTATTATAGAAGCTGGTCCAGGAGGTAGGACTTTGTAAACGGGAGATCCCCACTCTGTGTAATCCAGCGGCGCCCCCCCTAGGCAGCCCAATGGGCCCAGCAGGATCCATGGTAGGGCCGGCCCTGGACGCCACCCCCCTTTGCCTGCAGTTAGTTGGTGGCTGCGCCCCTGGCCGCTACTTCCTTCCTCCACAAGAAGAAAAAAGTGTGAGTGGGCAGCGGCCATTTTGAATGTAAATTAGGGTGGCTTGGGGGGCAATTGCCACCCTGCCCCCCAGCACAGCCCTCCCCTGATAGGGTCCACCGGCGTGCTGGACACAGCCTTGATGACCTGGTTGGACCTGTTGGTCCTTTGTGGACTATGATATGCCTTCATTTCTATTTTTGTTTGTGAGTATAAACTTTTTCTTTTGGATTAAATAACCTGTCAATTTTTATTGTTGTTTGTGCCCCAAAATGGGAAGATTCACCCTCTCTATTAGTCCTGTTTACCATTATCTATGAAAGTGAAAGTAAAAGAAAGTCCCAAAATTTGGGTTGTCCCCAGAAAAGTAAGAGAGGAAGTCTCTTCATGGGGACACTAGTTCTGGAGATCCCCTTAATTAGCAGGGATTTCCTCATACTTCCTGTTTTGACTATGGGGCAGGAAGTGAAGGTAACTCTCCACAATGGGACAAAGATGGCAAAAATAAACCTTACAGGGGTTATAAACCTCCCATACTCTATTCAAGATGAAATAAAACGTTTTGCCTACAGTTCTACTTTAAGACGAATTGGGGTTTATGTAAAAATATATATATATATTTTATGGCTTCCTGGAGGTTCAGCTTTAAATGTCTATGTATTACAGTGTTAAATGAATAAATAACAAATTCCAGTCATCACATCCTGTTTCATCGTTAACGAGACCTCAGCAGGATTGTTGTGTTCATTAAAACCTGGCTTCGCCTCAAGCCCTAATCTTTCCAGGAATGGCTCTCCGTGACTGGAGGACCTGAGATGTGTAGGTGTGGAGCGGAAATCAGTTATCACATAAGTATTGTTTGAAGCTCATCACCTATTCAGAAGAGTGTCCTGTATGTGTACAGAGGAGATCACCTGCCAGGAGAGGAAGCCAGGCAAATGTATGCAAAGCACCTGTATGCCTGTGTGTGGAGCACGAGTATCCTAAATCTCAAGTGGATCGTTTACAAGAACATTTGGTTGGGAAATCTGTTTCTTGTATAGATAATTGTTCCTCCTTTTACCTTATTTTCATAAGCCGTGTTCATTAGGTGTCATAATGACAGAGCTTTCTAAACAAGGATGAAAATGCGACTCTGGGCTCAAAATATATTTTCTGTTTCAATGTGTTTTTACTGGGGGTAAATAATGTAATTACAATAGAAGGATTTGTAACATTTATAAAAATAACGATATGAATACTACATTGTCACTAAATGAAAACGTAAAAACCAGGGGGCGTTGCTAAGTGGGGAAAAAGACCAGGGACTGTAGCCTGAAGAAATGCGGCGCGCCAAGTGCGCCACAGCGAAAAATGGGTGTGGTCTAAATGCAATAGTGGGTGCAGCTTAAATGGGCGTGTCTTTAGGGGTGTGGCTCGCGTCTGAGATGAACGAGGGATGGAGGATCTTGGAGGATGGAGGATGGTAGATCTTCTCTCACATCTCACAGTATCCTACTGTAGATCTTCACTCACTGAGCTCCCAATCTCTCACTAGACTTCAAGATCCCAGTCATCACTGGATCCCCTGTTCTCTTCCACAGCTAACCCGCTGTATTCTCCTCAAGTGTCACCCTTGCTAGCCCGCTGGGTCCCTAGCTTGGCACTCTGCTGAAGCTTCCCCCTTGTTCACCGTCCCCATCTAGTGAATAAGGCTGCTCTGATACTTCTTCAGACTGCCATAAACTGACCTCTGATAACAGGAGTGATTGTCCCTTACTGGCGACTGTATCCCCTTTATCTCTGACCTTGGTCCTCACTGGCCTCTGGTAACAGAAGTGGTTGTCCCATGTGGCAACTGCTTCTCCCTCACCGCTGGCAAAGACTCAGTTTCCCCGTCCGGCGGAACCTCTGCAACTTGGTTGGACTTTCAGCCGAAAGCCCCAAACCCATGCTGCTCCTCACAACCTGGATAGGCCTTAGACAGCCTAGCAGCTAGGTGCTCCTGGGATAGGCCTCAGGCTTCTGGCCTAGCAACCCGGAGTCTTACAACACACGTCCACCCTGACAGCCGTCCAGGTGGCACAGAACGCCGATCACCTGACTCCTCTCTAATAAATAGGCTGTCCCAGCAGGCCAAGGGCCCGAAGAAAACCCCTGCCAATTAGCTGAGACAACCTATCTACTCCTAGTCTGAATTCATTATGCCCTTATGATTCTAATGCCACAGGCAACAATGCTACCTAGTGACAGAAGAGAAAGCTGCATCAAATCCAGAGTTAGAGAAAAGTCACTGGATCTTCCTAACAATCAGCCAGGCTAGTTACCACCTAGCAAACTAAATTTGTTAGCCACCCTGCCTAGCACCAGGGTGATACAATTGTAAAGGGTTTTTAAAGAAAAATAACAAACATGCCTATACTTACCTGCGCTGTGCAATAGTTTTGCACAAAGCAGCCCCAATCCTCCTCTTCTGGAGCTCCCCACTGGCTCTGCAAGCCCTTCCTCTTCATCGGGTGCCCCCCCATGGAAAGCCACTTTCCCTTGTAGGCACCCATGCGGGCTTGCTCCCGAGTCCCGCTGCTGTGTCCATTGACACAGACAGTAGGACTCAGCCCTGCTCCCCGCATCACAGGATTTGATTGACAGCAGCAGAAGCCAATGGCTCCTGGTGCTATCAATCTGTCCAATGAGGAGAGAGACAGTGCCGGAAGCCGCTGCACTCATGCACATCGCTGGATCTGACTCAGGTAAAAAAAGGGAGGGTCGCTGCAGCACAGAAGGTTTTTCACCTTAATGCAAAGAAAGAATTAAGGTGAAAAACCTTAAGGTTTTAGAGCCACTTTAAAGTTCCGGCATTCTTTGCATGAAAGTATGAAAGTAAAAAACCTTCTGTGTGCAGCAGCCCCCAGCCCACTCCCCCCCAATACCAACCTGAGCATCATCTCGATCCAGCGATGTGCACCAGAATCTCGGTTCCCCCAGGTCTCTCTCTCCTCATTGGCTGAGACAGCAGTGGCAGCCATTGGCTCACGCTACTGTCAATCACAACCACTGAGCCAATGAGGAGAGAGCAGGGGTGGAGCCAAGCCACGGATGTATGTGAATGGACACAGGGCAGTGGCTCGGGAGCAAGCCTCCTCAGGTACCCCATAGCAAGCTGCTTGCTGTGGGGGCACTTGGCAGGAGGAAGGGGCAAGGAGTGCTGGCGGGGGACCTGAGAAGAGGAGGATCAGGACTGCTCTGTGAAAAAAACAATGCTCAGAGCACGTAAGTATAACATATCTGTTATTTTAAAAAAATGCCTTTACAATCACTTTAATTGAAATTGCAGCAGTAAAGTGGAACTAAACTGTATTGGAGCACCAACAACTGAAAACACTATTTAATTAATTTTTAATTTTCTGAGCAAACTCACTCATCCATCCATGCCTCCATGCTTTATTTTGTTGAGAAATCACTTTGAAAAAACACTCTTCTAGCATTTATAGCTACAGCCATCTTAAATAAGGGCAAATTATTAATGTAGCATTTACTTGCTGAAATCCATTTGCCTTTAGCTCAGTCATGCAAGGAGGAGGGCGTGCTTAACTGAGAAAAACCCTTCTCCAGATGAAAGAAAAAAAAATGCCCATGAAGACTCCTGGGTGGGATGTATGGCATCATTTTAGCCTAGAGCAGAAATCAGGAAGCAACTGAAGAAATGTAAAAATATGTTTAAAACAAGTAAATATATTATACCTTTCTATCTATCTACTAATGCTAGCAGCATAAGGAATAAAAATAGCTAATTTTGAAACAGATGGACTTTATATGGTGTGCAATAATCCACAAAACAAGCTGTGTATTTAAAATTCATACCACAATTCTTCATTTAAAAATTTAAGAATTTTTGTACGTTTTTTAAATACATGGTTGTTTTGTGGATCCTTGTGCACCATATAAAGTCCATTTGTTTCAAAGTGTGTGCACCCACCCTCCCCATTTTTGGTGTATTACGAACAAAAATAATAAATGTTGATTGAGAGATTTTATTTCTCTTTTAAGACAAATGTACATAGCCTTACCAGTCAGTGGTTAAGTTGAACAGACAGCGGCCTTCATTGGCACCCCGAAACGGGGCAAATAGTAGGGAAATAGTAATGTGATAAAACGAGTACCTGTCGCCTGCCCAAAGCTATCATTTAAGGCCTTGTTAGCCCCCTTGTACTAACATTAAAGTTGAATGAAAAAAAAAAATAAGAAAAGTGTAAAAGTATTTGATTGCACTCCTGTGCATACACACAAATGCAAATGCATGCATAGGTCTGTCACATGTATATAAGCAGAGATTGCACCACACATGTGAGGTATCGTCCTAAACATCAGACTGAGAGCATCATTCACGATTAAAAGAGACCATATACAACGCAAATTTCTTTCGCTCAATTCCTCCATTAACACAGACATTGTTGACAGAGGAATCCCTCCCGTCGAGCCATTGTATTTTCCCGGCGGGGGGAAGCCGTCCCCAACAGGAGAAGACAATGATTGTTGCTAGTGGCTATACCAACTGATAGCGATAATCACATGTAAGATCCGGCAGGCTGGTTGTACCCAAGTTGATCGATCAATAGACTTGGTACATTCAGCCTGCCCATGCATGATTTGAATTGTCTATAACTCTACACTGATAACCTGCAAAGGCTTTTAAAGTTTCACCTAAGAAAGCACTGTAGTTTGTCACCATGTCATGGGCGCCTGCAATTTTCAGTCTTGACAGGTGTGTTATCTATTTACTTGATGCAACATCCTCTTTTATATTTTAACAACATTTGAGTATTATATTGTGTTTAAAATTCATTTTAGTGTATTTTTTACCTGAAAATTTGTGCTTGATAAATGGTTGGACAAATAATGTGTGACAAAAAAATCCAATAATCACCATTTTATTCTCCAGGGTAATATAATGTTTGAGGATTTCAAACTAATTTTCTATCAAAATTCTGCTTTTAACATGGGCACCAGTTCACTAAAAGGATATCGGGGAACTGGAGAAAGTGCAGAGAAGGGCAACCAAACTAATAAGAGGCATGGGGAAGCTCAGCTATGAGGAAAGATTAAAGGAACTGAATTTATTCTCGCTTGAGAAGAGGAGATTAAGGGGGAATATGATCAACATGTACAAATACATAAGTGGTCCATATAGTGAACTTGGTGTTGAGTTATTCACTTTAAGGCCATCACAAAGGACAAGGGGCACTCTTTACTTTTGGAGGAAAGGAGATTTAATCTCCAAATACGAAAAGGCTTCTTCACAGTAAGAGCTGTGAAATGTGGAATAGACTCCCTTAAGAGCTGGTTCTGTCCAGCTCAGTAGGTGGCTTAAAAAAAGGCCTGGATTCTTTCCTAAATTTATATAATATAACTGGGTACTAACGTTTATCGGTAAAGTTGATCCAGGGAATATCCGATTGCCTCTCGGGGGATCAGGAAGGAATTTTTTCCCCTGCTGTAGAAAATTGGATCATGCTTTGCTGGGATTTTTTCCTTCCTCTGGATCAACTGTGGGTATAGGATGTTGTATATGGGATTGTAAAAAAAATGTTTTGTTTGGTTTTGTTGGGTTTTCCCCTTTTTATCGGTTGAACTAGATGGACTTTGTGTCTTTTTTCAACCAGACTAACTACATAACATGAAAAATTTAAAAAAGACAAGAATTGTCCTAGACAGCAAGTGGTTAAATATAGAGAAAATGCACTAAAACCCTTATTACAGGAAGAACCAAGTACAACATCTATTACCTCCCCCAAAGAATACGCTTGAGTTAAAGGTATTCTTTACCTGAATTTAGAGTGGATTAAAGCCTTGTGCAAACTGAGCGGTTAGCCCTTAACATAAGGGGCTTGCATAAGATTCTGCTAGTTTAGTGCGGGCGGAAAGCGCAGGCGCACGTTTTAGCCCAGCTGCAGACAGCCTATAAAACTTCATGAGAGGTTGAATGCTGCTGCTGACATCTGGTGTTCTGGCCATTTTTTTCCTTGGTGCATACTGCCTAAACCCCTTGCTGACTGCCCTATAGCAGTTTTACTGGTACAGGGCGGCTGCTATGCGCAGCATCACGTATATATAGGTGATCCTGCACTTCTTGGAAGGGGGGGGCGCGAATGCATGCTACCAGTGGCTCGCTCCCGGTGATTACACACAGCAATAGCCGATCAGTGGGTACCATGGACTCGATGTCTGCCGGCACCTGCCGATCATCAGCCACAGAGAGAGAACTGCAGTCTGCCTATGCAAACAATGCAGATTGCCGTCTTGACAGGAGCGAAGGCATGGATGCTGTGTCTCTGCAAAGCAGGGACTAGGATCCATGTCTTCCACTAGTAAAAACACCTCCACACCTCCCGCAGTGTAGAAAAACACTGGTCAGGCACACAGTTAACCCTTTGATCCCCCCTAATGTTAACGCCTTCCCAGCCAGTGTCTTTAGTACTGTGACAATACATATTTTAACACTGATCACTGTATTAGTGTCACTGTTTCCCAAAAAGTGTCAGTGTCAGAATGTCCACCCGCTTTAAGTCTATGATTACCGCCATAACTAGTAAAAAAATAAATAAAAATATCCTATAGTTTGTGGACACTATAACTTGCGCAAACCAATCAAATTATGCTTATTGGGATTTTTTTTACCCAATATATGTAGCAGAATACATATTGGCATGCATTGATGAAGAAATTCTATTTTTCCAATTGTTTTATTTGATATGTTTTATAACAGGAATTATAAAATGTTTTTTTTTTCCAAAATTGTCTGTCTTTTTTGTTTATAGCACAGAAAATAAAAAATGCAGAGGTGATCAAATACCACCAAAAGGAAGCTCTAATTGTGGGAAAAAAGGACATCAATTTATTTGGGTACAGCGTTGCATGTCTACGCAATTGTCAGTTAAAGTAGTGCAGTACCGTATCACAAAAAATGGTCTGGTCGAGAAGAGGGGTAAATGTTCCGGAGGTCAAGTGATTTAAACATTGGTAGCACTTGGTGCACCATCAAGCCCCATCCAGCAGCAGAAGCTTTTAACCTCCCATTGAATTTTACAGGCTGTGGACAGCGGAGGCTGGACAGTGCACCTGTGCCTTCTGCCTGTACCAAAACACTGGGATCTCATCCACTGGGACTAAACGCAGAGTATTCATGTGGCCTTAGGGTTAAGAATAAAGCTTATAATCTTTGGCACCCATCAGGCAACATGTCAAGTGGAAGAGTGGAAGACCCTCAAATTAAAGCTGAAAGTCTGCAGTTAAAGCACATCTTGTTTGTTTCAATTCAAATCAACATCAAATTCAAAACCATTGTGGTGGTGTATAGAGCCAAAAAGATTAGAATTGTGTCTATGTCCCAGTATTTATGGACCAGACTGTATGCCTTCAATCTTGCTGTATAGGACAGCTCTTGCTGTACTTCCACACCAACCCCTTTTACCCTGGACCATTTACAAAATGCACAGCTCCAGCATGATCACAGGCAGAGTTTTGCAGATGGTCAAGTAGATGTGGTCAGGTAGATGGGGTGTCTATCCTATATGCCAGGCTAATGTCAGTGTCCAACAAAATTGATAGCAATCTTTTCAGGCTTTCTGAAGGAATTAACATACTACACTTACCAATGTCACTTAACCTGTGAAATTGATGGAGCCTAGAGTTGGGCTTTAACCGCTTTATCCTTAGCACATTAGGCCCCTTAAATCATTTTTAAGCCAAACTCCAGTCAAAGGGCTCTGAGGAAGAAGGGACAAACCCTCCAAACTCATCAGCCTTCCATAGGGTCCTTCAGAGTGCTGGGCACTGCATTGAAGACTTGGTTGCTATTGTTTCCTTGGTGGTCTTTGATGTGCCTATTTTTCATATTTGTTTGTGAGTATATATTTTATCCTTTGGTCATAATAAATTTACTTGGGTAATGCACAAGGCTGGTGCGCCCTCTATTCTATCTTTTTCCAGTCAAAGAATGTCAGCACAGAAAAAGCTCCGTCCTACTCAAACCTACGTACCAGAGCAAACAGGAAACTCTAATGATTGTCATAGGTGAAAGCACTGTAGTTACTTTGCACTTCAAAGGGCTCTGTAGCACAATAAGATGCTTAGGAGCGCCCAGGCTTCAGCCTCGTACACACGAAGAGAATATCATTCTCATACATTTTTGTATTCTCATATCAAAAACAAGACAAGTACAACTGCGATGATGTAATGTATTACATTGTAATGTATTCTTTTGTTTCTGAGCATGCACGAATCGTCGTGATCGGCTCTCAAAAGCTGTGTACTAACGATCAGATTATTAGACAATTGCTCCGAAAGAGGTATTTTTCTTTTACAAAAGGTTTTATTAATGTTTGATCAAACAAACAGAGCCAACAATTCTGTATTTACAATGCAGAATATTCAGGTACAAACCGAAAGGCGTACATATTCAAGGTCAACACCTCGTAATATTTAAAACTATAAAAATGAAATAGTCAAGACAATGTTAGGTTCATGCCACAGCGTAGAAATTAATGTTACTAGAGCATCCAATCGCACGGCTAGGTGTACATAGACAGGAACCATTGAATGTTGAGCCAAGGGAAAAAGAGCAAATAAAAATAAAAAATAAATACATGCATCATAACCATCCAGGCCAGGACAACATCTGGTGGCAAGATAAGCTTATAAATTAACCAGAGATGTAAGAGCAGAATGAGCAGAAAGTGGAGATAGAAAAAGAAAAGAGCAAAGAGTAGAGAAGAGAAGAAAGAAGGGTCCCATGGGTCAGCGGGGGAAGAACACTAAATCGTCAGAAGGGTTCTATCGAATCGAGAGGGCTGGGCATGCATCCAAGGTTGCCAAACGCAAAGGAATTTTTCATGGGTGTCTGATACTATGGCTGTCAGTTTCTTGTTAACCATAATATCGTTCATACGATTTTTGACAGCTTTGAAGCTGAGTACGGGGGTTTTTCAAGCCTTCGCAACAGTAACTTGGTTGCAGCAAAAATATGCAGAGCCAATTATCGTTCTGGACGAAGCAGTTCAGTAATTGGTTTATAGAGAAGGGATTCATAGGGATCTCATTTGAGGTCAGTGTGAAGTAAAATACATGCATAAACCCTGACCCATAGTCTGCGCACCTTCAGTCAAGATCACCAGATGTGTGCCATTGTACCCGCCTGTGAGCACCCTCAGAAATAAAGCGGAGAATAGGCAGGAATGAAGCGAGCCAGCCTAGCCGGCGTATAGAACCATCTGTATAAATTGTTAAAGGCGTTTTCCAGTATAAGTAAATTTTTAGAGCTTTTAGAAAGCCTAAAGTGGTATTTTTGATCTGATTTTCTTATCGTGTGGATTGGCATTAAGGTTGGACCTTAGCTGTCAATGGCAGCCCCTGATCCCAGTATATACATGTGCCAGGACCCACCCCCAGGGTCCAGAAAACATTTTAAAATGGCCCTAGGACACATAAATTTAAATTACAATGGGAGTTGAGGTTAAATGGTTAAATAATCCTGAAAATAGCATGGATGGATAAAATACAGCTGGGCTCGCAAGTCTAGATCAAAATGACCTGCATTGCAGCTTTGATATGTTAACATGCACACTTCGAAGACATAATGACTTGACAGAACACACAGATAGGGTTAGTGAAAGGATGTCTCTGTGTTATATTTGCCCAGCTGCTACAAAACATATACAGGTGTATTTGTCTGCCTTCACATCCCCATACTGTATGGAAAAACACTCATTTAAATTCATTTTGCTTAAATAAAGATGTTCCATAGTTTTAATACATAAGTGGATGGGAAAGCAAACACGAACATATAATTTATTGAAAGTTTCCACACATGTACAGTAGATGTGTTTGTGGACCAAACATTTTAATTGTTGTCTGTGTCCCTGCTGGGGAGATTCACCCTCTTTATTTGTCTTGGTGCTCACTGTCATCGGAACTGAAAGAGAAAGGGGATTAAAAAGTTTGACTTCTCACTGGGATAGGAATATAAATAAATTCTTCCAGTGGGGACACTTATTGCTAGGGATGGGCTGAACACCCCCCGTTCACTTCATACTAGAACATCCGAACAGAAAAAAAAAATTTGTGCGAACATTTGAAAACAATTAAAGTCTATGGGACCCGAACATGAAAAATCAAAACTGCTCATTTTAAAAGCTTATATGCAAGTTATTGCCCTAAAAAGTGTATGGGGACCCGGGTCCTCCCTTCGGGGACATGTATCAATGCAAAAAAACGTTTTTAAATTGATTGTTTTTTCTGGAGCAATGATTTTAATAATGTTTAAAGTGAAACAATAAAAAAGAAATATTCCTTTAAATAATATGCCTGTCCCTTAGTCTGCCTGTAAAAGGGTGCACCTCTGTCATGTTTAGGATATAGTCAGAGCAAAATTACATTTCCAAGGGAAAAATTGTCATTTATTATTGCAGCTGTAATGTATTGCCGGCACCCCTTCGGGTCTGGTTTGGATTGTAAGGGGAACCCCGCCAAAATTAAAAAAAAATTGATGTGGGGTCCCCCCTAAAATCCAAAACATAACCTTATCTGAGCATGCAACCTGGCCTGCCAGGATGGAGGGGGGAACGAGCTAGCCCCCCCCCCCCCCCCGAACTGTACCGGGCTACATCAAGTCAAGAGTCAGGAAGAGTCAAGAAGCTTTTTATTGTCATTTCAACCTATAGCTGATGCAGTACATAGTGTAAATGAAACAACGTTCCTCCAGAACCCAGGTGCTACATACAACATCCTAAACAACAGTCACAGAGATAGACAGAAACACAGAACCAGTAGAAAGGTCCTCCCCACATAAAGTGCATATGTGTAACTGGTGCAAACAGTGCAGAAAGACACACAAGTGCAGGACAGCTCAGGACAGTGTGGAACAATACACAATACACAAAGCACAAAATAGCTGTCCTAGCCAGATAAGGTGCACAGTAGCAGAAAATGTAAACAATACTATTTCAGATTAAAACCTACAGCAGCAACAAATGTAAAGTGAACAGTGACTGGAAAAATTGTGGACAGAATATTTATGCGAAATAGCAAATGGCAGTGATCCTGGAAGATGTGCAAAAAACCAGCATGTAAACATTTTTTGTGTTAGTGAATTAGTGTGAGTGGTACTGAATGATGATGTTGAGTCTGGTTTGTACAGATCAGTCACACAGAGTTCCGTTCAGCTCTTTGTTGAGGAAACTATTGCACAGTCTGGATGTGGCGGCCCGAATGCTTCGGAACCGCTTCCCTGATGGTAGGAGAGTAAAAAGTGCATTAGATGGGTGTGTGTGGTCATCCACAATGCTGTATGCTTTGCGGATGCAGCGTGTGGTGTAAATGTGCATGATAGAGGGGAGAGAGGCTCCGATGATCTTCTCAGCTGTCCTCACTATCCTCTGTAGGGTCTTGCGATCCGAGACGGTGCAATTTCCAAACCAGGCAGTGATGCAGCTGCTCAGGATGCTCTCAATGATCCCTCTGTCGAACATGGTCAGAATGGGGGGAGGGAGGTGAGCTCTCCTCAGCCTTCTCAGAAAGTAAAGACGTTGCTGGGCATTTTTGGTGATGGAGCTGGTGTTGAGCGGCCAGGTGAAATTATCCGCCAAGAGAACACCAAGGAATTTGGTGCTCTTGACGATCTCCACTGAGGATCCCCCGATGATCAGTGGAGAATGGTCGCACTGTGTTCTCCTGAAGTCAACAACCATCCATATAGTTTTGTCGACGTTCAGAGACAGGTTGGCTCCACACCAGGCTATTAACCGTTTCACCTCCTCTCTGTATGCTGACTCGTCGTTCTTGCTGATGAGGCCCACCACAGTCGTGTCATCGGCGAACTTGATGATGTGAATCGAGCTGTGTATTGCTACACAGTCGTGGGTCAGCAGAGTGAACAGCAGTGGGCTGAGCACACAGCCCTGAGGGGCTCCAGTGTTCAGTGTGGTGGTGCTGGAGATGCTGTTTCCGATCCGGACTGACTGAGGTCTCCCAGTCAAAAAGTCCAGGATCCAGTTACAGAGGAAGGTGTTCAGGCCCAGTACGCTCAGCTTCTCAAACAGATGCTGAGGGACAATCATGTTAAATGCTGAACTAAAGTCTATGAACAGCATCCTTGCATAAGAGTCTTTGTTGTCTAGGTGGTTGAGGGCCAGATGAAGGGTTGTGGAGATGGCGTCGTCCGTGGAGCGATTTGGACGATACGCAAACTGCAAGGGGTCCAGTGCGGGTGGAAGCTGGGTCTTGATGTGCTTCATGATGAGTCTCTCGAAGCATTTCATCACGATGGGTGTGAGTGCAACAGGACGATAGTCATTGAGGCAGGAGACAGTCAACTTCTTTGGCACGGGAATGATGGTCGTTGTCTTGAGGCACGTAGGAACAGTGGCGCTGCACAGGGAGATGTTGAAGACATCTGCTAGCTGATGTGCACATTCTCTGAGCACTTTGCCAGGGATGTTGTCTGGTCCAGCAGACTTCCGTGGGTTAACTCTGCACATAGTTTTCCTCACTGCAGCTGTGGTTAGACAGAGCACCTGGTCACTGGGGGGAGGGATGGACTTCCTCACCCCCATGTTATTCTGCACCTCGAACCGGGCGTAGAAGTCATTCAGCGCATCTGGGAGGGAGGCATCACGGTCACAAGCAGGTGACGTTATCTTGTAATTCATGATCGCCTGGATGCCCTGCCACATGCGCCGGGTGTCTCCGCTGTCTTGGAAGTTGCCGTGGATTCTCTTGGCGTGTGCGCGCTTCGCCTCTCTGATGGCACAGGACAGTTTGGCCCTTGCTGTCTTCAAGGCCACCTTGTCCCCTGCTCTGAAGGCGGAGTCTCTTGTTTTTAGCAGCGCACTCACCTTGGCGGTCATCCACAGCTTCTGGTTGAAGCGTGTAGTGATGGTCTTGGAGATGGTCACGTCATCAATGCACTTACTGATGTAGCTGATCACTGTTGACGTGTACTCCTCCAAGTTGACGAAATCGCCATTGGTTGCAGCTTCCCTGAACATGTCCCAGTCAGTGCATTCAAAACAGTCCTGGAGAGCGGACATGGATCCTGCTGGCCAGGTTCTCACTTGTTTCCGAGTTGGTCTTGAATGCCTGCTTAGTGGTCTGTATGTTGAGATCAGCATGACAGAAATATGGTCTGAGTACCCGAGGTGGGGACGGGGCTTTGCCCGGTATGCGCCCCGGATGTTAGTGTGAACAACATCCAGCGTGTTTTCTCCTCTGATTGCAAAGTCCACATTCTGATGAAATTTGGGAAGCACAGTCCTAAGATTTGCGTGGTTAAAATCTCCGGCGACAATAAACAATCTGTCAGGGTGTTCATGCCCTCAACATGGGGAGTATGGGTGCTGTGGGGCGGGGGGGGGGCTGTGCAGGACAAGAGCCTCTTCCCCACAACCCTGTGCTGTGATTATGGGCAGGCCCGGACCGGCCATAGGGCAGACCGGGCATTTGCCCAGTGGGCCGAGGCCGCCGGCTGCATAGCCTCTTGATGTCCGGAGGAGGTAAGCGGTGACCATGCGGCCGTGCCTGTGTCTCCTCCGGCGGAACAGCTGCATGGGCTGAGCTGTGTCTTCCTCACACACAGCTCAGCCTCAGCGATCTCTGCTTGGCCTCGGATGGACTGCCCCCCCCCCCCCTACTCCCGTGTCTTCCCCGCCCACACTCTTCGTGATGTGTGGGCGGGAATATTGAACCCAAAAGAGGAAAGCTGCAGCCTGTGCCTGAGCCTCCATCCTGAGGTTAATAATCTCAGCTCACCCTCTCTTCTGCCATCTCTTTTGCCTCCCACTGTCTAAAACAAATTTGGAGGGTCCCTGTGCATTCTCTAATAATTAGTAAGGGGAGGGGGGTCCCTGTGTGGACTCTGATGTAAGGGGGTCCCTGTGCAGACTCTGATGTAAGGGGGTCCCTGTGCAGACTCTGATGTAACGGGGGTCCCTTAGCAGATTCTGATGTAAGGAGGGTCCCTGTGCAGACTCTGATGTAAGGGAGGTCCCTGTGCAGACTCTGATGTAAGGGGGTCCCCGTGCAGACTCTGATGTAAGGGGGGCCCCTGTGCAGACTGATGTTAGGGGGTCCCTGTGCGGACTCTGATGTAAGGGGGGGTCCCTGTGCGGACTTTGATGTAGGAGTCCCTGTGCAGACTCTGATGTAAGGGGGATCCCTGAGCAGACTCTGATGTAAGGGGGTCCCTGTGCGGCCTTTGATATAAGGGGGGTCCCTGTGCAGACTCTGATGTAAGGGGACTCCCTGTGCGGACGCTGATGTAAGGGGGGTCCCTGTGCAAACTCTGGTGTAACTGGGGGCCCTGTGTGGACTCTGATGTAAGGGGGGTTTGTGCAGATTCTGATGTAACTGGGGGCCCTGTGCAGATTCTGATGTAACTGGGGGCCCTGTGTGGACTCTGATGTAACTGGGGGCCCAGTGCGGACTCTGATGTAACTGGGGGCCCTGTGCATACTCTGATGTAACTGGGGGCCCTGTGTGGACTCTGATGTAACTGGGGACCCTATGCGGACTCTGATGTAACTGGGGCCCTGTGCGGACTCTGATGTGACTGGGGGCCCCATGCGGACTCTGATGTAAGGGGGTCCCTGTGAAGACTCTGGTGTAACTGGGGGCCCTGTGCGGACTCTGATGTAAGGAGGGTCTGTGCGGACTCTGATGCACCCCCCACCGACCCCTGGAAAAATTGGCTGCTCAGTCTAAAATGCCCAGGCCTATTTTGTGTCCCAGTCCGGGCTTAGTTGTGGGAGTGTGCGGAATCTGGAAGCCCCCTTTAATAAGGGGGGCCCCCAGATCCCAACCCCCCTATGAATTAGTATCGGGTACATCGTACCCCTACTAATTCACCAAAAAGTGTCAAAAAATAAAAAAACACAGGAGACAATTAAGAACTAATCCTTTATTAAAAAATAAAATAAATTGAAAATAAGTGTTCCCCGTTGTAATCCATCATCAATCACGGCACCCGACGGGCCTGAAAAAAAAAACAGCTCCTCCTTCTTGGGAGGGCTCCCACCGACTGAGCTCTCTTTGTTTTGCTTTTTATTTATAGTGAAGGGCAGGGCCACCCGGTGATGTAATTGAGCGACCCGGCCCTCTGACGTCACATGACATCAGAAGGGGGTGGAGTCACCCGTACGTCACCCGGTGGCCCCGTCCGGCACTAAAAATAAAACGTCAAAGCAAAGCCAGCGGCAGCCCTCCCATGGAGGAGGAGCTGTACACACCTTCTGCGGGCATGGCGGGTGGGTGATTATGGGGTGTTCAGTGGCACCGAAGTCCCGTCAAACACCCCATAATGTTCTAAATTCGGGGAGTGGCCGAACAGCAAATGCTCAGGTCGAATTGTTCACCCACCCCAACTTATTGCAATGAAAACTGTCTAAGAAGGAAGTCCCTCAGACTTCCTTTCACTTCCTGTTGTGTCTACAGGACAAGTAAACTTGATTAAAAATAAATTTTCAACTTAACAGTGAGGTTCACTCTCACTTTCACATATATGTTTTGAGCGCTACACTTTATTATAGTATTTTGTTTCACAATTTGCTTGATTGTTGTGTGCCAGCTGCTTTTTTCCACTTTTAGCGTGGCATACACCTTCTAAAATGTAGAATATACCTTTAAAATCTCCTGTTGCTGTAAGCCTTTGAGAGGTTGTTGGACTGCAAGAAAATTAGACGGTATTCTTGAGAATAAGCTCAGGTTTCTTACAAGGACATAATAGTGATACAAAAGCTCCAGTATTGTATGTTGGCCACACGGCGTGCAGGAACATCTCTCCAGAGAAGGCTCTGATGCTTGGTAAGCTTAATCCAAAAGCAATAGATAAAAAGATAAATAAATTGTATATAAGGGCGATAGAGACCTTAATATTGTTATACAAAAATAATAATTTCTCATGAAGCTCAACTTCAGGTTGGGCACTGCTCACACCACTGACCATCTCCCTTTCCATGCAGATCTCTCACCCGGTTGCATTTTTCTTCACATACCTCTTTCAGTTACCTATAATATTGTCATGTGACGCATGGGGTTCATGTATTCCAAATGTTGGGAGGATTCTGAATTAACATAATTCACCTTTGAGCCCAAAGAGGTTTAAGGATGCACTCTAGAGGGTGGATCCTTGTCACTTTGGGCTCAGTAGAGAGGTTGGTGTCATTCAAACCAGTAGAAAATGGAGCAGTGAGTCTGCAGGTGAAATCGATAAGAAAAAGAGTATAGCTGCTTTTTATTTTAAAGGCACTTAATCAATAATAATTCTAATTAGTTAATTGCAGCTATAAGGAACAGAACCAGTGAAGAAGTTAGAAAGTCAGGATGCAGGTGCGTATGTGCATTTCTTAGGCTAGCCATAGACATTTAAGCCTCGTACACACGGTGCAATGGTCGTACGACCAGACGTCCAAAATCGTATGTTGGCTGTTGTGTCTCACATACTGACGTGCACTAAGCGATCGTACGACCAAGCTTAACGTGGTGACGTGCTACGAGCGTATAAAGAGGAAGTTCAAGTGAATGTGATTTGTGAATTAGGAGCATAGGTTTACACTAACAGACACTTCCGGGCGTTCCTGACTTCTGAGCATGCGTGTTTTGCACGTACAACTTGTTGGACCAACTTCTCTGTACATATACGGTACAACAATCGTACGACCGCTTGTTGTACAACAAAAGTTTTCTAGTCTGCTCATCCAACTTCTGTTATAGGACCGTCGCATGTCGGCTGTTCTAATTGTGCGTACTAACGGTCGGATGATAGTATAACAAGCTGTTGTAGGACCGTTGTAACATGTGTATAACCCTTTAGATGTCTCACTACAAATGACATCTGCCCTTCATCTGTAGAACCTGGACCCTCCAATGTTTCTCGTGTGATTTGGCCAACTGATAGCTATGGTACATACCAGATTGCACAGACATTTTCATTTTGAGAATAGAAGTGCAGTTTATTGCCTCTTTTAGGTGCCTCCGTTCTTACCCAGATGTTGCATTGGAGGCGGGATGGATCAGGCTGTTTATGTCCTGCACTAGTTGATCAGCTTCTCAAATTAATTATAGCCATGTTTCATTTTTTTATTTTTTTTTCCGTCCGTGTCTCTGTACCTAATACCATAGATTTTTATTGCACCGCTGCACCATTTACCAGAAATTTGTTGGATAACAGCTATATTTCCCACAGTAACCAATATGATGACTGCTATCATTTTAATACCTTTTGTATGAAAGGTTTGAATTAGCTGCAGTCCTAGGCTTGTTGTCAGCCCACACAGACCTAAACCAGAGTAGAGGGAATCAAGGCACCATCAACTAACTTTCTAAAAAATCTATTTCACAGCACTTCTACTCCATGGCAATACAGCCCACCAAGGGCATTGGACTGTTTTGGGATTTGCACCTCATTCCTTCTTTCTCTAGCCTAGGAATCCTGGTTGCTTCATATCTTCTCAGCATTAATTATATACCTTTTCCTTGACCTACTGAGACCTCTTTTGCTGTCTCGTTACCTTTTTACATTCTCTTAATGCTTCTCTCCTTTTCTATATCTATTTACATCAGTAAAAGAGGACATTAAACTGGTTGCTTCTGTTAAAAGCCAATGATCACATACCACAAAGCCTAAAAGGAACAGTCCAAAACCTGTCACAGTGTGGTACCGCACAATTGCCATAGCCTGACTTTGGCCAGCGAACAAATATGTCCCTGACAACACAGGCATTTTCCTTCCTCCAGTTTTTGTAACTTAGATCAAAGAGACAGCCTACCATTTCCTAACATTGTGCTTTCTTAGCCTCTGGCTCTCCAGGCCTTTCTACAAATCAAGACTGAAGATCAATGTGTGCTCCAATGCTTTTGTAAGTGTTTACTTTTCCCCGTTTTATGGAGCCTTGCAGAATACGCCAGCACTTTATAAATTATAAATGATAATGTTCAGCACAGTGAAAGAACCTTGTAAAGCTATGGAACAAAAATGTCTCTCAGACACCTTTTTTTCAGATGTATGTTACAGGATTTTAAGCCTGAAAACCAGGAATTCTTCAAATGATGTTTCTCTTCATCTCCAGGGTGAGTGCTTGTGGGTGATTTGGCATAATGTATCGATAGTGATGACATGGAGACTGCATGCACTTCAGGGAAAGCCAGTCCCTGCTCGCAACCTCTTAGCACAACGGATTCAAGGAAAAAAGCTAAGTCAGGTCTTTTTTTATGCAACATGATCGCTGCAAGACAGGCTCTGTTCCATTATTTATTGCCGGTATTCAAAACACATTTGACTTGAGTCCCACGTGACTTTGCATTGCCTAGATTAACTCCTTTGCCACCGGAAACAAATGTTTTTTCTTTCCTTTTTCTGTAGTATTTTGTTCATTGGTAGTCTACTAATAGGATAAACAATCAAAGGAACACAATGTTTGCTCCTTAATTAAATGCTATGGTTTCAAGATCACATAATTGTCCAGATATTTTTTATGCAAAAGCTTGAACAGGTCTCCGGATATCACACTTTTTGTGGATCAAAGAAAACATGCACTGAGAAAGTATGGAGACTGCCATTGATGACCTTCCCTTCTGAAAATACTGGTTGCCTAACTGTTATACGGAATACAAGACTGCTGATTACAAGGTGCCTCTTTCCACCTGCACCAAGCTTCACTAGAATGCCGGTTGGTATTTGCATACAGAGAGATATCACCTGCCCCCTTCCCCATGCATGGCTATTTTTTTTTTTTCATAAGGCTAGGTATACCCTGCCACCCATTTGATAGTGTCAATACGTTATTCTGGCACTCAACGTTTCTTTCACTTTGTGCTTATTGGAAGAAAATTAAGACATTACTTATACATAGTATACATTATTTTTTCCACTTAAAAGATAGATAAAGAAACATCACCCAATACAGGGCTCTCCCCCACAAAACCAATAGCTGTGAAAAACAATCTCATCGGCCTTTGTAAGGAAAGTAAATAAGTCAAGCCAATGGGTATGCAAAAGTTAGGAGGAAGGAGGAAAACTGTCTATTAGAACAAGAGTTACCGATTGTTAAATGATCGAGTGGTATCATGGGTAGACAAAGAACAAAGCCTCCACTAAAGCTCATGCTCTCTGAAATCTAAAAAGGGGGGTATTTAAAGTTAAGTTAATTTGCGACTTATCCTGCCATCATTCCCTACACTAAAAAATGAGGCACTCAACATTTCTATACATGGGAGTTTGAGTTTCTTTAAGCAGAATGAATCATCACTTTGGGGAAGCAGTCAGCTCGACTTAACTGCCTGCAACCAAAGGGTTAGTTTGCTAAATAAGTGGTCATTATATGGTTTATTTAAGTAAGGTAATACTAGTAGCCTTTTTCCATGAGCATTGGATGTTTCCCCAAGAGAATCCTTTTTTCAGAAAGTAAGCCAATACAGATGCAAACACTCAGCATCTGCAGTCATCTTCCAACCAAATTATCCAACAGGCCTTGTGACTTTTTTGTCTGTTTCCAGGAAACAATCGCCAAATATAAAGAAATAAGGGGATCCTTGAAGAGGAACACCTTGGCAAAAAAGTGGACTTTTTTTAATGTATCATTAAAAAGACAATTTATTGAACATTTCATAGAAAATGTTAAAGCTGTAATGAAAATGATAAGTATAATGTAATGTACTAATGTTCTCTACTTACCTTAACCAGTTGCCGCCCTCCCGCCATGGATTGCAACTTGGCTCGATATCGCAAACCGCCTGAGGCACGCTTGCACGCTCACTGTGTATCGGGGAAGGCAGGGTGCGAGTAGGGCAGACTCGATGTCCGCTGGCTACCCGTGATCGCTCCCCCGCAGTGACAGAATGGGATCAGTGTATGTAAACACATGGATTTCCGTTCTGACAGTGGAAAAGGAGAGTGATTTTCTGTTCCCTGTATATGGGAGCAACGATCACTCTCCTCCCTCAGTCAGCCCAGCCCCCACACAGTTAGTAACACATCCCAGGGAACACAGTTAACCATTTGATGGCCCCCTAGTGTTAACCCCTTCCCTGCCAGTGACATTTATACATTTCCATAGCACTGATCGCTATATAAATGCCAATGGTCCCAAAAAAGTGTAAAAGTGTCCGACATATCCGCCGCAATGTCCCAGTCCGGCTAAAAATCGCAGATCGCCGCCATTACTAATAAAAAATAAAAACCCCATAAATTAATTCTCATAATTCGTAAATGCGGCAACTTGTGCACAATTATACGCCGATTGTGATTTTTTTTTTTTACCAAAAATATGAGGAGGAATATATATCGGCCAAAACTGATGAATACATTTTTTTTTATATATTTTTTTGGATATGTATTTTAGCAAAATGTAAGAAATATTGGGGTTTTTTTGCAAAATTGTCGCTCTTTGTTTGTTTATAGCGGTGATCAAAAGTGACGCAGAGGTGATCAAATGCCACCAAAAAAAAGCTCTATTTGTGGGGAAAAAAGGACATCAATTTTGTTTGGGTACAACTTCGCACTACCACGCAATTGTCAATTGTCAGTTAAAGCGACGCAGTGCCAAATCGCAAAAAGTGCTCTGGTCCTAAAGGGGGAAATCTTCAAGAAACCCCAGCCTACAAATCTTGCAGGGGGTTTGCATTTGCAGCGGGAGCTTATTCTCAAAGTGGGGCTATTCTAAGTGGAAGCACTTCTGACTCTGCACTTACCATCTGAATGTCTCATCTGAAATTTAATCTGATTCTTCGCAGGTATTTTCTCTGAATCAACTCCACCCAAAAAACTGAAACCTTGCTCTCTCTTTTTGCTAATGTCTGTTTAATTGTACTGGTATGTTCTCTGAATCAACTCCACCTAAAAAACTGAAACCTTGCTGTCTCTTTTTGCTAATGTCTGTTTAATTATACTGGTATGTTTTTTTTTTCTGCTTAACTATCTATAGAGCTGGCCACACTGCAATGATTTCATTTGTCCCTTGTCTTTCCCAAAATTATGGCCTGTTTACCTCTAGTGCCCCTGTTGTTCTGTTTTTTAAGTGAGAATTTTGCTCTGCCTAGTCACCCATTATTTAGTACCTCCTGATTTGGAATGCACCCCCCCCACCCCCCATCACTATCAGTATAAATTCAAGCACCTTTAGGGGGAGGCATTTGCAGGGGGTTTGCATTTGCAGCAGGGGCTTATTCTCAAAGTGGGGCTATTCTATAAGTGGGAGCACTTCTGACTCTTCACTTAAGTGAATGCACAAAGTGAATGAACACAAGAAAATACATTTAATAACACCACACAAAGTACAGGTGACCTTGTTTACCCCTTTAGCTTTTTCTCCTCCTAACATGCACTCTCTACCACTCCTTCTGACAACTCTGCCCTGCATCCTTAAACAAACTCTCCTTCACCCCTCTTCTCCACCTCACAACTTGTATATATCACCCTCACTTCTGTCCTCTCCTTATTACTGCACTCACCAACTCCTGCTAATTCTGAATCCACACGCACAAAAATACTCCAGGACACTAGAGCATGTCACTTCATATAATTCACATTCCCACATTAACTCCCTTACCCTTCTGCTTCTCCTAACCTCTGGAGATATATCCCTAAACCCTCGGCCTCCATTATTTAACTATACTCAACGCACCCATTACTCTTCACCCTCCGATTGCAGCCGCAATGCACACAATCTAATTCCCATTTCTCTTCTTCCCAAAATCAGACTCCTTTTCTCTTGCGCCCTTTTAAATACCCGCTCAGTCTGTAACAAACTGACCTCTCTCCATGATCTTTTTATCGCTAACTCATTTAACCTACTCACCATTACCGAAACCTGGCTTCACGAATCCGGCACTGTGTCTTCTGCTGCCCTATCACATGGTGGTCTTCTCTGGACTCACTCCCCCAGACCCAGTGGACGCAAGGGAGGGGGTGTTGGAATCCTTCTAGCCCCACATAGCAACTTTCAGTTACGTCACCCACCCCCCTCTATGTCTCTCTCCTCTATTGAAGCACACTGCATTCGTCTTTTCTCCCCAGTTTCTCTAAGGGTAGCTGTGATCTACCGCCCCCCCCAGACCGATATCAACCTTTCTTGATGACTTCTCTGCTTGGCTACCCTACTTTCTCTCTTCTGAAATGCCCACAATCATTCTTGGGGACTTCAACATCCCTATTAATACTAACTCTCCTGCTACTTCCAAACTTCTCAGTCTAACCTCTTCCTTTAACCTGAAGCAATGGATACATGCTACTACTCACTCTGAAGGCAATACCCTTGACCTGGTTTTCTCCCACCGTTGCACTCCATGCAACCTCTCCAACTATCCATTCCCTCTCTCTGATCACTTCCTTATTAGTTTCACTCTCTCCCCCTCCTCCACCTCCTCTGCCTCCAACTGCCTAACAGCTACCCATAGAAACCTACACTCGTCTCAAACCTTCTCTTCTCTATTCTGCTACTGACTATGACAAAATCGCACCCCTGTCCTGCACCGACCTAGCCACTTCAGTCTACAACACTTTGCTTTTAGCCTCCCTGGACACACTAGCCCCTCTCACTACTCACAGAATCAGGCCCGACCCCTTCAACATTGGCAAACAGATGACACTAGAAGTCTGCAAAAACATAGCTGTGCTCTTGAGCGCCTATGGCGTAAGATTAAATCTCAAAAAGATTTCAACCAGTATAAATCTGCCTTCCAAAAATACAATTCCTGCCTCCCTACTGCCAAGCAGACATATTTTATCATTCTCATTAACAACTTATCATCCCGTCCTCGTCAACTCTTCTCTACCTTCAACTCTCTACTTCTTCCTCCTCTGCCTCCACCCACTACTTCCCTCACTGCCCAGGAGATCGCCAATCACTTCAAACTGAAGATTGAAATAATTTGTGAAGAGATCTCTGCTGTTCAGATACCTTCCACGCTTCACACTTCATGCCTACAGGTACAATCACTACTTCCCTCATTCAACGCCACCACTTTAGATGAGGTTGCTAAACTACTTGCTAACATCCAACTAACCAGCTGCCCGCTGGATCCTGTTCCCTCGCAAATACTACATTCACCCTCTGACTCGATTCTACACTCTTTAACCCACATCTTCAATCTCTCCCTCTCTTCTGGCATCTTCCCCAACTCTCTAAACATGCATTAGTTAGCCCCATACTTAAAAAGCCTTCACTGGACCCAACCAATCCTAACAACCTATGCCCCATGTCCTTGCTCCCCTTTTTATCCAAACTACTTGAACGTCTAGTCTACAACCGACTGAGCAGCCACCTTGCTGAGAATAGCCTTCTTGATCCCCTTCCGTCTGGATTTCATCCTCAACACTCCATAGAAACTGCTCTTCTAAAACTAACAAACGATCTACTAACAGTCAAAACCAATAGACACTATTCTGTACTCTTACTCTTGGACCTTTCTGCTGCCTTTGATACGGTTGACCACCCCTTCCTCCTCCAAAAACTCCATGCCACTGGTCTCCGTGACTGTACTCTTCAATGGTTCTCTTCCTGCTCTTCCTACTGTAATCGCACCTTTAGTTTTACAATTCCTCTCCTCTTCCTTTCTCCGTTGGGGTCCCCCAAGGTTTTGTTCTTGGGCCGCTCCTATTTTCAATCTACACCTCCTCCCTAGGTCAGCTGATAGCCGCCCATGGCTTCCAATACCATCTGTATGCTGATGACACAAAAATCTATCTCTCTACCCCTCAGCTCACTCCCTCAGTCTCCTCACATATCACTAATTTACTAACAGATATATCAGTCTGGATGTCATACCACTTCCTCAAACTTAATCTATCCAAAACCAAACTTATCATTTATCCACCACATGCCCCTTCCCCCAATCTCTCTGTCATAATCGATGACACAACTATCAGCCCATCCCCACATGCCAAGGTCCTAGGCGTAGTCCTGGACTCTGAACTCTCCTTTAAGCCCCACATCCAATCACTGTCCAAATCCTGCCGCCTCAACCTCCACAACATCTCAAAAATATGCCCCTTTCTAACCAATGACACAACAAAGCATTTAATTCACTCTCTGGTTATCTCTCACCTCGACTACTGCAACTCCCTTCTCAATGGCTTACCTCTACACAGGCTATCCCCCCTTCAATCCATCATGAATGCTGCTGCCAGACTCATCCACCTTACCAATCGCTCTGTGTCTGCTACTCCTCTCCGTCAATCCCTCCACTGGCTTCCGCTCACCCAACATATTACATTCAAAATACTCACAACAACCTACAAAGCCATCCACAATTTAGCCCCCAGCTACATCACCAGCCTAGTCTCGAAATGCTACCCTAATCGCTCTCTTCATTCCTTTCAAGACCTCCTGCTCTCTAGATCCCTCATCACCTCCTCCTTTGTTCACCTCCAGGACTTTTCCAGAGCCTCTCCAATCCTATGGAACTCCTTACCCTAACCTGTCCGAGTATCTCCTACTCTGCTAGCTTTTAGACAATCCCAAAAACCCTCCTCTTCAGAGAAGCTTATTCTACCCACACCTAACAAATGTATTTTCATTTTCTTCATCAGTTCATCCCCCACACTTATTACCTTTTGTTTCACTTGACCCTTCCTTCTATTGTAAGCTCTAATGAGCAGGGCCCTCCGATTCCTCCTGTATTGTATTTTAACTGTACTGTCTGCCCTCATATTGTAAAGTGCTGTGCAAACTGTTGGCGCTATATAAATCCTGTATAATTATAATAATAATAATGATCAACATATACAGTCCTGAAGAAGCTCTTTGTGAAACGTGTTGACCTATGACGGAATCGACCCATATGCTTGTACCCTCTGTAAACCATGTATTTCTTATATGCTTTTTTGTCAATTTCCCGATTCTAGGTTTTATTTTCACAATTACCTACTCCATGGACATTTTTAATAATTTCTAATGATTTTTTGACATTTTCAATAAATTTAATGATACATTTGAATTGTCTCATGGTTTGCCCATAAAGTCCACTTTTTTGTCAAGGTGTTCCTCTTCGAGGATCCCTGTCCTTCTTTGTACATAATTAGGATGGTGGCACGCTCTAGAAAGAATTTATTTTTGTCCAATCGCCAAATATATAACTTAAAATAATGTACAGTGAATTGCACCTTTGCAGACATTGCACTGTAGGTTTAAGGCAACATTTTAAGAAAGAGCTTTAACCTAACTAAAAAGTATAACACTATTTTAAGTTTGCCTAAAGGAACCGGTCAAGATAAAATTATCGGAGCTGCCATTCCTGACCTATTTTTGAAGGTGCCTGTTCCAACTCTATCATCCTGACCTATGTTTCTCTACTTGGTTATCCACTGACCTAGTACAAGCATCTGAATATTCAGTGTCAGGGCATCTGATATACACATGCATGCTTTGGTTCTGTGACAAAATGAAAGTATTAAAGCAAGTATAACTATGACAGCACTGTAAGAAGGCTATTCACTCCTGAGGGATTTCCTTCAATATAACCAAGTAACACATCTTTTTATTTCAGTGCAATGAAAGAGTAGCTAATTTTCACTTCAATATCCAATGCCTTGAAAGTTGTGTCTATGTGCCCAAAGTATTTTGTTACCACGTACTCAAGTTTGTGCAAGATCAGAATAGGATACTCCTGGACCTTCTACATCCCTAGTTCAAAACTAGCGACATACTGTAGGACAGTGTTTCTCAACCTTTTTTCAGTCAAGGCACCCTTTAAAATTATAAATAATCTGAAGGCACCCTTTAAAATTATGGACAGTCTCGAGGCACCCTTTAAAATTATGGACAGTCTCAAGACACCCCATTCTAAAATGTAAAAAACTATTCTAATAGTTTTACTTAATGCAACAACAACCACACATGTAGGACACCCAATGTTAGAGGTGATTTCTTCTTCCAAAGCAAATACACTTTTACACACTGGTACTGACTAGTATTCCAATGTTTCTCTTCTCCCTCAATTTCTCTCAATCAGTCAGATAATGTGACCCCAGTGCTGAGGTAGCGGAGGGTCAAACAAGGATGCTGTGAAGGCGACAGACATTAGGATGCCAGTGTCTGGAAAGTCGTAATGTAGTATAATGAACTGTGTAACTAAAATGCAATCTTCATCCCCCTGCTGGCTTGTTTACCATTTTTTTTAAATTTTTAGGCATTTCGCCAAGTCGTCCCTGAAGAAGCCTTAGGGCACCCTGGTTGAAAAAGGCTGCTGTAGGACACTGATCAGGCAAGACTAATCTATAACAGGAACTTAAATTCAATTTCTCACACTTACATTGTTTCAGGTAGTTGAAATCAGGGCATCGTGAACCTTAAGTAGTTTTAAACATAGGTTTGCAGCTAAAATTGTAATGGGTAAAGACACAATGAGAATATTGGACCCCATAGGTTACTAAAGGTACAAAAATTCTCGTACGCCAGAATACAACTTTGGAACTGATGTAATGTGTTGTATTATATTGTAATGTATTCTTTCATTTCTGAGCATGCGTGTTCTTGGTCTGATTTTTTTCATACACGTTCTATACTGATTAAACGAAAATCATACAATCTAGTATCTTACAAGAAATATTTTTGTGTTTGATCATTTTAGATGAACTGTCATGATTGGCTCGTGAAGCTGTGAACTAAAGATCAGATTATCATAAGATCGGTCCAAAAGCTGTATTTTGTCGTCCGATTTTCTGATCGTGTGTACTAGGCTTTAGTTATGAGACCATTAAAAACATAATGCTTAGCTGAGTTTTTATTCCTTTTCTTTTAAACCTTAGATTTTTAGAAGCTTTTAGAAAGAAAGCATTATGGTAGTTCAATGCCCAATGCTGAAGCACCTCATTGTGTCTGTATCCTATCAGACGGTATAAAATAATTCATGTCTGAAAAATGAGACATGAGTTAGCTGTTGTCATAAAATAGGTCATCTTTATTGTGCATACTACAGTACTCTGGTTGATGCTTTTTGTACAGACAGCTGTGCTAACGGACTCTCAACCTCCACACTTGCCTATAAAACAGCACTTCAATTAAGAATAATGCGGTTATGCTTTTTTACCTTAGTACAGGGTGGAGGAGGGCTGGCAATATCTGACCTGGTAGACCAAAGCTAAAACAAGTTTAGACCCATGTTGACCTAGAGGAGGATAGTCATTAAAATGAACGCAGAACATGCAGGAAACAATCACATCAAATAACATTAACCCATGGGTCTCTTAATGAAATTCCCACCTTAAAATTACTAGTCACCGCCCACTTTTGCATATGACATCAGAGCACCTTGAACTATTGAGCATTAAGAGTTTGTTAAACAAAACAGATTAAAGTGTCAGTCCACCTAAAAGTAATACTTTCTTTATAGAAGGAGTCTGGGGTACTTAGATCTTGGGTAACCCAACAGTGAGATCTACATGTCATATTTCTGTTGTTCAAACTTTTTATTGAAAAGAAAGCAGTTTAACAATAGTAGAGACTGACAGGTCCAGTAACAGTGCAGTCAAGTATTAAAGTACATCAATTTGTAGACCAAATAGGAGTCTCACCCTGCGGGAGGAGGAGGAAAGCAGGTGAGGGGATATAACATGGAGTGAGGTCAACATTAGGTGTTAATAATGCTTATGGTTTGACAAAGTTAACTTTGCGTATATTCTAGACGGGAGGACGACCAGTTGGTCTTTAGGTCGACTGAATAGCTTTAGTAAATACATGTCATATTTCTAATCACTCTTCCTGTCCATCTGGTAGATTTGGGTGTTTTTGGCTACAGCGGGTACCAGCACCTACTACTTTTGCATTCTTACAATGTTGCATAAATGAATGTATATTCTGAAGCTGAACCTTTTTTTTCAGTTGTGGATAGAGTGAGGAAGGTTAGAAGACCTGTCATGTTTTACTTCTGTTTATGTCTTCCTACTAGAGATATTCACCCACTCAATTTACCCTAATGACCAATGTTACCTGACCAGAAAACCAGGATTCCATGATATTTTTAAATCAAACTGATCACTGCTGTATCACATTCATGACACATGCAAGATTGCATCAATATTTTAATCTAAATTGAATCTAATTGGATCTAAATCCAAAAAGGTGATGCTCGAGACTATGCTGTTACAAAGATAGCACCTTATATTCCACTCAGAAGGAATGCGAGCAATGAGCAGAAATTAATAACCTTCTGGGAGGTTATTTTAAACACTGCAAATGTATATTTTAATTCCAATTTATAAACATATTTTTATGGCCTTAAGAGGGAGTTCCTAGTTCCACTATAATAGGGCTCAGTGGTCCTCTGCAATGAGCTTTATTGTGTACCCCTAAAGGAGGTCTGGTGGTCTTAGAAATTAGTTGTGGGAAGTGAAGGATCTCCTTAGGAATTCTCATGCACTAGTGCAATAGTAATATTTTAATGCTTACAGCATGTGCTAAAGCTGCCTATGTGTCGCAATTACATGCCATTTGCCAACTAGAATTAAATCATCACCAAACCATAGTGTTTTTTTTTAGTAGAAACCCCATAATACATTACTTTTCAAAGGAAAACTATAGTTTTTTTTTCATTTAATTTTCTTTTTATCTCAATGCTATTCATCGACGCCACACCGTTTCCCAAAATTAGTTTCTGTACTACTTTTGGCAATTTCAGGTGCGATTTCAATAGACATCTGTGCAGGAAACCGCACAGATGTCTCTGAAATCTTCAGACTGACATGCGGGAATGAAATCGTACGAGTTCAGCTGAACTTGCACAATTTCAATCCTGCACCAGTGTGAACCTGGACTGAAACATAGAAGCTGATTGGTTACTATGCACAGCTGTACCGGATTCTGTGTGCTCCAGTTTTTGTAAATCTCTCCATATTGGTTTTCAAACGAGAATGAACAGCACAAAGTGCTCCCTTTCATAAGCTTAAGCTCCGTACACACAGGCCGAATGTTGAGAGACATTGGCCTTTTAAAAAAAAAAATGGCTGACATCTGGCCCGTGTGTATGGCACCCTGTCCGACAGAAACCAGCTGAAAAGCAGCAGCCGACCCACTCCTGATCCGCGCTCTCAGCCAATGGCAGAGAGCGCTGATCAGAGTGTTCTGGCAGGGGGGCCATCCCCCTGTCAGAACACAGTAGTTTAGCAGGGGAGATTGCTATACTAACTTCAGATCCTTAGTACAGCAGCTCCGACCGGAGCTGACATTCAACCCACTGGTTTGAAAGAAAAATAAAACCCATAGTGTGTACCAGGCTTTAGTCTCTGGTCTCTGATTGAATCCTCTACTGGAGCTGCATGGAGGAAAAGGGAGTAAAGAAAATGACTCACCACTCTTACTTGTATAAATGTTAGCATAAGCTATTGAGCACTATATTAAATAAGCTTTTTTTCACAACAAAAGGTAATGAGGTACTAACCTCAGTGCAGCCTCAGTGCACCCTGTACTGTGAATGAAGGGTACAGTGGTGGAGTCTGGCACTCACAGTAAGTGCTCAATCTTTTTGGGTTGGTTGATGTTGGGTGTCATTTAATCCAGAAAACTGAGGATATCTTGTGGCGAAGGAGAGGTACTATTGGGACAGCTTCGGATTGGATGTGAGTATTGCAGCCAGAGCTGCTATTTTATATGATAAAACTGGGGGACCTTTTTAGGAACTAACCAATTGCAAGGAAGCCGTGATTAAGGCTAGGTGAGCCATTAGTCTTAAATTATATTTAGTGAAAGTATCTTTTGCCACTTAAATCTATAAATATAAAGCAAAACTTAATTTGCTCAATCAACATTGACTATTTTTAATAATTATGCTAGCATTAGTAAATCGATAGGAAAGTAGATTATAATCACTTGTTGTACACTTTTTTACTTTCCATCAGTCCAGTGTGTTAAACCTATCACAAATGTGGGAAATTCAAATTTAGCATATGAAGCAAAAATGCTTAAAGTGGACCTGTTACCCAAAAATAAAAAAATATGCTTATTGTACTTAGCACTGCAGACCTATTTATAAAAGCAGCATAACGTTCACCTGTGTAGCCATGGTCCCGACCCCTAGAGGCCTAATGGTGTCCTCCGAGTCAGGGAGAGCTGACATCCATCTTCACAGTGTGAGTTACTAGGCATAGTGGGTGTAGTGCACATAAAGTAAGTTGGGCGCCAGACACTATGAGAATGCAAAAATAGATTTATTGTCTCTTAACAGAACTGGGGAGAGAGGGTTTAGGGACTTCACACCATTAGGCAGATTCAAAACACTTGGCAGACTCCGAGACAAAAATAGGAACAGAAAAACAGCTATATAGTTCAAGGGCTTTTAAGCTGGATTGCAGCAAACTGTATCTGTAGACCGCTGTCTCCTCTGACAACTGAGCTTGTAACTTCATTGCAGATCCGCACAATTAATGCACAGTGTCTCTGGTTGCAGATCTTCTCTTACATCTCACAGTCTCCCGCTGTAGATCCTATCACTGAGCTCCCAGTCTTTTACTAGACTCTTCCGATCCCAGCCACCACTGGATCCCTCGAGCTCCTCCACAACTAGCCCGCTGTGGCTTCCAAGTGTCACCCTCACTGCCTGCTGGGTCCCTGACTTGGCTCTTCAGCTAACCTGCTGGATCCTCTGCAAGCGTCACCCACACTATCCCGCTGGGTCCCTAGCTTGACACTGCTGAAGCTTTCCCAACTTCTTCACCATCCTCGGTTAGTGAAAAAAGCTGCTCTGGTACTTCTTCAGTCTTCACTGAACCTGGCCTCTGATAACAGGAGAGAGTGTCCCTTGCTGGTGACTGTGTCCCCTTTACCTCTGACTCTGGTTCTCACTTGCCTCTGGCGACAGGAGTGGTCACCTCTGATGGCAACTGCTTTCCTTCACCAGTGGCAACAACTTGGTTCTCCAGCTGGCAGAACCCCTGCAACTTGGATGGGCTCCAAGCCCAAAGCCCCAACCCTGTGCTGCTTGCTTCCAACCTGGATAGGCCTCAGACTGTCTAGCAGCCAGGTACTCCCGGATAGGCCTCAGGCTTCTGGCCTAGCAGCTGGAAGTTTTTCGACACACATCCACCCAGACAGCCATCCAAATGAAACAGAACACTGATCACTTAATCCTTTCTGAATAAATAAACTCTCCCAGTAGGCCAAGGGGCAAAAGACCCCTGCCAATTGGCTGAGACAACCTATACACCCCTAGTCTGGATTCACTATGCCCTTGTCAATCTAATGCCACAGGTAACAGTGCCACCCAGTGACAGAAGAGAGAAGTGCAACAAACCCAGATTTAGGAAATGGTCAGTGGATCTCCCTAACAATTAGCCAGGCTGGTTACCACCTAGCAAACTAAATTTGCTAGCACCCCTGCCTAACACCAGGGTGCTACACCTGCAAAAAAAAAAAAATACACTTACATAAAAGCGGAACTATACTCTCTCAATTAAAATTGATTATTTTTTATATTGTGTTACCAGCTCTATTAAATAGATTGGAAAGTATATCAAATTTACTTGTTTTAAACTTTTTTTTTACATTTCTTCAGTTACTTCCTGGTTTCCGGGCCTAGGTAAATGATATACATTCCAGTAGTCTTCAAAGTGGGAGAGATTTTCTCAGCTAAATACACCCTCCTGTCTGCATGCCTCAGCTAAGGGCAGATGGATTTCAGGAAGTAAATGTTATATGAATCATCTGCCCTTACCCAGAATGGCAACAGCCAGAGATGCTAGGAGGTGAATTAAACAGCGTTTTTGGTTTGTGGTGCTCAGATGCAGTGCAGTTCTGCTTAAGCTTGGGGTCACATTGATAATTTGTGCTAAACAACCACAATCATGTTACTCTTCACAATTTTTTTCCCTTTCATTTATAAAGCTTATGTAAGGTGTGCAGGCTGGAAAAAGATGACGGTAGGGAAATTAAAGAGGTTTTAAATAATACAACATTACAAGCATGAAAAGTGCAAGACTTAAGATCTTTATCCCTCTGATTCTTATTACATTAGCACTTCTCATTCAATATTACCACAAACACACTATATAATGAATTTAATAAAATGTCATCTGTTATAGCTCTATAAAAGCGGCATTGGGCAAAAACAACTGAAGAAAAAAAAAGAGTTTATAGCTAAAATATGTTCATTAAAACCTTTTTACAATTACCACACAGCTGTTTCCTGCTAAACATTCAGTGAATTTATTATGTTCTGTATTATTTTAAAACAACATCTTTTTGTCTGGATGTTCTGGTGAATTATCTGCTGAAGGCAAATTTTAACAACTTGCTATATATTTAAAGGGCTGTAGGTTTTATTGGCCATGTACAGTTGTGGCTTTTTAATGTCTTGATACAATTGTGCTCGCTTGGTCACATTTCCAGAGCAAATTGGGCTATACCCCAATATGAAAGCTCATACTACACAATACAAGGAATTCCAAAACTACTGGCAAGTATTCATTTTTGGATGAATTTACACCTATGTGTTCAGGTTACTTTTATTAATGTGCAACCTTTTAACATACCACAATCCATACATGCGAATACATATGCACTGTGTTGTGGTGTGTTGGTAAAAAATGTTACAAATAGCCTGCTGATGATGTCCTGGTGACGAAACACATAGGGGCGCAGACGCATGGCACTACATCACTTCTGCTTCCGCAGGGTGGAACAACGCTTAGATACACATTTGGAGACACGGAGCAGCCAAGGTACATTATAATACTGACGACAGATAATTCCTGATGCTAGGGGAGGCACCTAACCATGTGAGTGCATACTGTATGATTTTTCTGGGATTTTAAATAAATAAACAGTGTTATGCGATGATATTTTGTCTGGTTTTCTTGTGTGGAATATTATGGTGGTATGGATGGTGCCCCATAATGAGAGACTGACCAGACATACTAAGCGTGTTTTGACGTACCTCAGTGTAAGCTCAGGAAGTCAACAACCTATGGTGAGTTTGGTCCTAGAAGGGCACTGGAGTGGTAATAGGACTTGAAGATTGTGTTCTTTGCACAAGGCACAGAACCTTCCTTTGGCAAAAGAAAGAGAAGCACATTGTTCTCAGCACCTATTGCATTTTAACTATTTTTGAGCACGATTTGCACTTTGTTGATTTGTACTTTGATAATTGTACAGGGTGGGCCATTTATATGGATACACCTTAATAAAATGGGAATGGTTGGTGATATTAACTTCCTGTTTGTGGCACATTAGTATATGTGAGGGGGGAAACTTTTCAAGATGGGTGGTGACCATGGCGGCCATTTTGAAGTCAGCCATTTTGAATCCAACTTTTGTTTTTTCAATAGGAAGAGGGTCATGTGACACATCAAACCTATTGGGAATTTTACAAGAAAAACAATGGTGTGCTTGGTGTTAACGTAATTTTATTCTTTCATGAGTTATTTACAAGTTTCTGACCACTTATAAAATGTGTTCAATGTGCTGCCCATTGTGTTGGATTGTCAATGCAACCCTCTTCTCCCACTCTTCACACACTGATAACAACACCGCAGGAGAAATGCTAGCACAGGCTTCCAGTATCCGTAGTTTCAGGTGCTGCACATCTCGCATCTTCACAGCATATGGTTTTTTTATGGTTTTTATGGTCAGTAAAAACCAATACCAAGTGAGCTGCTCCTTCCAGGAGGTACCGCCATTCCTCCAAAGCTGACTTGATGGCCAGCAATTCCCTATCACCGACATCATAGTTCCAGCAAGATAGTGCACCACCACATTATTGGTGTCAGGTCCAAGCATTCCTAGATGAACAGTTTCCTGGAAAGTGGATTGGTCGTCATGGGCCAGTTGAATGGCCCCCAAGGTCTCCCGATCTGACCCCCTTAGACTTTTATCTTTGGGGTCATCTGAAGGCAATTGTCTATGCTGTGAAGATACCAGATGTGCAGCACCTGAAACTACGGATACTGGAAGCCTGTGCTAGCATTTCTCCTGCGGTGTTGCTATCAGTGTGTGAAGAGTGGGAGAAGAGGGTTGCAGTGACAATCCAACACAATGGGCAGCACATTTAACACATTTTATAAGTGGTCAGAAACTTGTAAATAACTCATGAAAGAATAAAGTTACGTTAAAACCAAGTACACCATTGTTTTTCTTGTGAAATTCCCAATAAGTTTGATGTGTCACATGACCCTCTTCCTATTGAAAAAACAAAAGTTGGATTCAAAATGGCCGACTTCAAAATGGCCACCATGGTCACTACCCATCTTGAAAAGTTTCCCCCTCACATATATTAATGTGCCACAAACAGGAAGTTAATATCACCAACCATTCCCATTTTATTAAGGTGTATCCATATAAATGGCCCACCCTGTATTTTAATAATGTTTTTCTCTGTGGGGGATAGCACAGCTAATTTCACTATTTTTGGTTATTAATTATACTTATTAATTGTAATAACACAAGTTATAGCAGCAGCTTTCCCATTCCCATTTTTGAGTTGTCACAAGTGTGGAAAGGCACATATTTGAGGTAGCGCAGCCCATATACCATTTGAATACCTCAAGTTATACATAGATATATTATAAAACAAGTGGGAAATATGAGATACAGGAGGAAGAAAGGAAAATGTCAATATTGGGAAAGTAGATGTATTACAAGATACAGTAGGATGTAGCTGAACTTCACAGATTTCTGTGACATCTGCAAATTAGATCATAGGTCATTGATGAGTCTATCAGGCCTATCTAGGTGGTGAGGTCTTACAACCAAGTCAAAAGTCAACACAGATGGGAGGAAGTCCTCATTGTTCTCCTTTGAAGGAATTTTAGTTCTTGTCAAAATTTAGTATGAAGTAGCCCGAGGCTGGCTAGGGGAAAATAGGAGTCTGTTTGAGCACCTCATTGTGTACTGAAAATATAATTGTTATTATTTCTTGAGCATTAAATGATAAAGTTTTAAATAGGCATTGTCTTTGGAAGAGTTATTTTGTCAGTGTGTCTGTGTTTAGTTTTGCATCTAGCCTTCTGTCCACGTGATGGTCTTTATAACTGAAACAAGAACTATAATATGCAAAGATTTAGTTGACAGACAATTTGTCATTTGTTCTTTCCTCGCCAGCAGCATGTATGTGTATATACAATCCACCTTCACTCTGTGGATATGGTCCTGGGAAGATCAGTTACTAAATAGGCAAATTCAAGGGATCTTGGGCAGATTCATTCTCTGGATGTGATTTAAATATTGAACCACTTTGGTCTAGAATTGTAAGATATGTTTACAATCCCACAAGCAGTGTGTTACAGAGTCTCCCACCAGCCCAAACTTAGGACAATTTTTAAGATATGGATCAGGGGCCTTGCTCTTATGGATACAGTCAAAAGCATAGTAAGCTATATGCATGGATAAATTTTTTTTTTTTTTTTTATAGCATACAGAAAGGTCCAAACATAAATGCGTTAATATTTGTGTACCTTGTAGATCCAGATATCAGAATGTTATGCTCGTCCTATGGTGATGAAGTACATGCCTGGGCTAGGAAACTAATAACACCTACTACCAAGCGAGGCAGAATTTGCGCAAACTCCCCTATAGGCAAAGTACACTCCAACATCTACCATTTGCCTGTACCTACAGAGTGCAGTGTACCCCATGGCGACTTGGCCGAGGCCTAGTATGGGTCGTCCCAGTGGACGGGCATTGTTATTCAGACGGTGTTGGGCCCCTGACCCACCAGATGGGTTAGGGGAACGCTATGATGGACTGAGCATAGGACAGAGCACAAAAAGATGGGGAGAGAGAAGAAAAAAAAAAAAAAGGGAGGGGGGGAACAATGTGGGGGGAGGGAGAAGAAAGGGGAATTAGGGCGAGGAGGGGGTGGGAGCACCACCGACAACCCTCTTCACCCACCACCAGCCCCCCTTCCACGGATTTTAGTCCCTACTTCAATGAGAGATAAATTCTTTTTTTGGTGTGGGTGCTTGTTGGAAATAGATGCAATGCAGCATTGCTCAAATGACTGCATAACACCAGATCTGTACTGATTGCTCACTATGTTCATTCTGGAAGGGATTGGTAACCAGGCCCCCAACCCCCCCCCCCCCCGCTCTCGATCCTGAACCCCACACTGATCTCCTGCCCCAGCAGCAGCTGCAGTCAGCAGAAGAGGGAGAAGGGGAAGCTGGCTAGCAAAAGTGCAGAGTTGGGGGTGTGGGGGATCAGTGAGGGGTGGAAGCAGTGGAGGGGGATCTGCTTTTAGAGTTAAATTCCCCCGTGGCTCCTCTGCAGCACTCAAAGCCAGCAGGAAGGGAGAGGAGAACAAAGCTAGCAGCTACAGGGAAGGCACAGGGGGTCAGTGCTGTGGGGAGCACATAAACTTGGGGGGAGGCATTTTTCGAGCACAGGTGGAATTTTGGTGGCTCCTCCATTTGTGCAAGGTGTGTTAAAGCACTGTGGGCGCTACCTCCCTCAGGGCCTATATGCAATGCACACATTGCCCACATGGGTAATGCACCACTGCATTGGTTAGATTTCTCTTCACCTCCTGTCCTAAGGATACAATAAGAAGTGAGAGAACATCTTCAGTTGTCACCTTTAGAAAATGTGCATTTCTGCTTTTCCATCACTTTCTGTCCTGGTGACAATCTATTCAGTGAGGATACAGGCAAGAATAAACATTTCGAAGAGGGTCTAGCACATTCTAAAACATATGTGAACCTGGCCTGAACCAGTGTTTGCAAAAAAAGGGATGCTTGCATGTACTCCTATGGCATGGTACATACAGTCAGGTCCATAAATATTGGGACATCGACACAATTCTAATCTTTTTGGCTCTATACACCACCACAATGGATTTGAAATGAAACGAACAAGATGTGCTTTAACTGCAGACTTTCAGCTTTAATTTGAGGGTATTTACATCCACATCAGTGGTGTAGGGTGTAGGAATTACAACAGTTTGTATATGTGCCTCCCACTTTTTAAAGGACCAAAAGTAATGGGACAAATGTCTGCTCAGCTGTTCCATGGCCAGGTGTGTGTTATTCCCTCATTATCCCATTTACAAGGAGCAAATAAAAGGTCCAGAGTTCATTTCAAGTGTGCTATTTGCATTTGGAATCTTTTGCTGTCAACTCTCAATATGAGATACAAAGAGCTGTCACTATCAGTGAAGCAAGCCATCATTAGGCTGAAAGAAACAAAACAAACCCATCAGAGAGATAGCAAAAACATTAGGTGTGGTCAAATCAACTGTTTGGAACATCCTTAAAAAGAAAGAACGCACCGGTGAGCTCAGAAACACCAAAAGACCCGGAAGACCACGGAAAACAACTGTGGTGGATGACCAAAGAATTCTTTCCCTGGTGAAGAAAACACCCTTCACAACAGTTGGCCAGATCAAGAACACTCTCAAGGAGGTAGGCGTATATATGTCAAAGTCAACAATCAAGAGAAGACTTCACCAGAGTGAATACAGAGTGTTCACCACAAGATGTAAACCATTGGTGAGCCTCAAAAACAGGAAGGCCAGATTAGAGTTTGCCAAACAACATCTAAAAAGCCTTCACAGTTCTGGAACAGCATCCTATGGACAGATGAGACCAAGATCAACTTGTACCAGAGTGATGGGAAGAGAAGAGTATGGAGGAGGAAAGGAACTGCTCATGATCCAAAGCATACCACCTCATCAGTGAAGATTACTACAACAAACCGTTTGAGATTAGACCGGAAGGACAAAAACTCCGAGTGGTTACCAAATGTAGAACACCACTTGTGAGACATAAGTGAGACCACTTCAGAAGAGAACTAACAACTGAAACTGTATATATGCGGATGGAGGAACTCTCACAAGAACTAGACCGGTTGACAACACTTCCCACAAAAGAAGTGGTCCCTTTCTTAAGAAACCAGTAGGTGGTGTCAACAAAAGGCACCAGAAGGCCCAGAAAACCACAAAGACTCGAGTGGCCACGCAAGAAAGAAAAATTCCTACAAGGTTTGTCAACTAAACTGGTGTGGATTA
>BLSH010399117.1:682631-701310 GCA_018402905.1 Glandirana rugosa
CGACATATATAACTATTGACATTTATTACCAACAAATTATCACAACCCTTTATAGTACAAAATAGACGGGACAATTACCGTGCGCAGACGTATTACTCAAATGTACTCTTACCGACTTGTCGAGTCTGGATCCTTGAACATTCAGAGAACCCTTTTATATCTAAGTAACTGATTTTATACGAGGTGAAACAGAATTAGGCTAAATGAATCTCTCTAAAAAAACGTCTTTTGACACACTATAAGGGAACCATCATCTACACATGATAGCTGTGTGTGTTCCCGGTCATTCACGATGATAAGTCAAGGACAATGTGTTTAACCTAGGAATGACCGTCAATCGTCTTCCAGTCCCAGTGTTGACACATATTATAAAGAGTATGTATCTAGAATACCTCACGTCGGTTTACGGTTCACTTCTTTACTGATGAATAGTAGTCATTTCTTCACTTGGCATTTGGCTGCACTCCATAAGATCTATGTATGAGAAATATTATACACAGTTGTGACCCTGACCTTCTGCTAACTGCCAGTAAGGATCCAATTTGTGTAACAGGAACTGAATAGTAGCACTTACTGGCCCTTGTGTGTGTCGATAGTACACATCTACTACCAAGGGAATATCACACAGTTTTCTGCAAAAAAATCTCTCTAAGTAAATCGGATTAAGACAAAGTGGAGCATATTTTAGTCAATGAATCTATATTTTCCCAAGAGACTTACAAGTTCCTAGGTCTGAGCTGTTCAGCCATTCTCATGTAAACTCATTATGCAGACGCGTGCCATTAACAGGGCAGATAAAACATGATATTTCCCAACACTATTAAACAACCATTATTTACAGTTATCAATATATACAGCAGCTAAGTGTTTCAGTAGATAGATATTTGCAAGGTTTATGCATTGCTTTTGATAATATCTAATAAATAAAGATGAAAATAGTGCCGCGCAAGAAACATATACATTTTATAAAATATGTAAGAGAAAGTACAAATACATTTCCATAAAAAGTTCATAAAAAAGATCCCGGATGGTGCAAAGTGGTATCTCTAGATTGAACATGCAGGTGTCATATAATGTGCAGCACCTCCACCATACACACAGATGGCCGCTCACCTTAGGACCTTGACCTGCTGAACCAACAGGACAGTCAAACAAGCATTCCCATGAAGGGATCTAATAGTCTCCAAATGGTCTGAGTGGATCCAAGACAGCCAATTCCTATGTAGGATCGTGGATGTCGATATAAAAGAATCTAGTGCTCTCTGTTATATAAACATTTATTCAATAAATGTAAAACTACTTACAATTCTGGCACTTTTCACAAGTCCACAATCCTATGGAGGAATTGGCTGCCTCAGATCTACTCAGACCATTTGGAGACCATTAGATCCCTTCATGGGAATGCTTGTTTGACCGTCCTGCTGGTTCAGCGGGTCAAGGTCCTAATGTGAGCGGCCATCTGTGTGTATGGTGGAGGTGCTGCACATTATATGACACCCGCATGTTCAATCTAGAGATACCACTTTGCACCAATCGGGATCTTTTTTATGAACTTTTTATTGAAATGTGTTTTGGACTTTCTCTTATATATTTTATAAGATTTATATTTTTTTTAATATGTGAATATTTCTTGCACTGGACTATTTTCATTTATTAACTTATTTGGGCCCAGTTCACACTTGTGTGATATCAGACATCACATGTGATTTGCACCCGCACTGCGGTGCCGATCACATGCGATGTCTGAGCAATGCGAGTTCAGCCATACAGTTGTATGGCTGAACTCGCATTGGATTCACACATAACAAAAGGTGCAGGGACTTTTTTTCCCCCCGCACCGGAATCGGATCGTATGGGTGTTCTCACCCATGCGATCCGGTTCCTGTCCGAATCCACACTTCACACTGAAATCTGTGAACCCAACTGGGGGTGTCATTAACATTGTATTAACACCCACAGCGGTTCGCAGAAGGCAGTGTGAACTGCCTGCTGGACACATGCAATGCGGGAACCGGCGCCGGAATCGCACTGGTTCCCGCATTGCACCAGTGTGAACCTGGGCTGAAGGTGTTGTGTAATTGGCCTTGAGTGTTCAGCTGCCATTATTAGTATTTACTCAGGATTGTTTGCGCTGATTATTTTTAGTTTATATTTAATAAATACAGGTGAGCAGGTATTTTGTTCAGCATGCAACCTGGACGATTGTACCCGTCGAGAAAGAGAATTGTGCTTTAAAAATACAATTTTTTACTCAGAATTACAGATTCAGAATGTACAAAGATCAGTGGGAATTTATGGCACGATAACCCGTTACAACCAATCATGACCTAGCTCACTGGAGTCACACCGTATTTTTGGATTGGTAACTGGTTTGGTGCAATTTGCATGTAATTGCTAATCTTTAGATTCCTTCCTTAAAAAATAGTATTTGTTTTTTTTTAAAGCCCATTAGAACCCTCTTGATTTATTACTCTAATGCTTTCAGGCTGTATATACAACAACAAATGTGCTAATTTTTTTTATTTTTTTTATTTTTTAGCTTTTGCATATGGCATATAAAAAACTGTGTTGGCAACACATAGGAGAGCAGGACTGATGTTCTCACTCACAGCACAGAGGCCTGGCTCCCAAACAGTCAGGCACGCCCTCCCCATACACTACTCTAACTACCAGCACTCTCACTACATGAGCAGCACTTTTGATTGGAGCTAAAAATTAAGGTAACAGAGCAGAACATTTACCCCAATATATGCAGCCTGATTGCACTACAGTAAAAAAAAATAAAAATAAAATAAAACAAGAGGGTTCACAGATGTAAGATATACTGGTATGTGCATATCTTTGGTAGTACAGCAGAGGGGTGAAAATTGATAGCTATCTGTCCTGGTCTCCTGATAGTGGCTGCAAATCTCCCTAAATTAATTCTCAGAGACACCTGAGAATTAGCATAAATATTTATATAGTTTTAATGGCTCACTTGTTTAGATCTCCAAATAACTGGTGTTAAATATTTTGTTAGGTACACATTAGAACAGTGGTTCTCAACTCCAGTCCTCGGGACCTACCAACAGGCCAGATTTTAAGTATTACATTGGGGAGATGCAGACTAGAATACTGCAATCACTGAGCAGCAAATTATATCACCTGTAATGCATTTCAGTTATCGTGCAAACCTGGCCTGTTAGTGGGTCCTGAGGACAGGAGTTGAGAACCACTGCATTAGGAGATCTTCTGAATCAGAGACCCATATACCTGATTTTTTGTATGTGCCCTCCTTTTTTAAAAAAAAACTCAATCCACCAACACCTTATATTTCAGTTCTGCTGTGTGCTAAACACATAAACCACATAACAGTTCCACAGGGGCTCCAGTAGTGATACTTTTGCTGGTTTATGACTGTCAGAGTCCTTGTTGGATTTTTAATGAGCTCTATATAGTGACAAATGCAACATGGAGCAGTGGCAGCACTTAAAGTGTTTGTTAACCCCCAAAAAATGCTGCTCCTTTCCCTTTAATGTGCAATTAGCAGCATGGTGATTTTGCTTTTTAAATTATCCCTCTGTATCTTCTACAATATCTGTTTGATAATGCCAGGTCCTGACTTTCTCCCTGAGTGCAGACTCCAATTATCATGTAGCTGAGAGAGAGACCGTGGTCTGTGTGTGTCTGTGTCACTCACAGCTCTCCTATTCTCCTGTGTGCCTGTGTTTAGCTCCCCCCCCTCTTCCTGTTAACACAAAGTCCCTCCTCTCTGCTCTGCTCTCATAATTAACTTTAAAAGCTCCCATCTCCTCTGTATTAGAACAAGAAGTTCCCCTGTGTCCGTGTTATATCATAAATATGCTTATCTGTATAGATAACACACTGGCTTCCTACTCATGGCTCTGTCTCCTCTCCTCTCCGACGTCAGCAGCAGTGCTCGCCCCCCTCAGGAACTCTGACTGAGCAGAGGAGAGGAGAAAACTGACTGCTGAGTGTAGGAAGAAGCTGTGATATCTACACAGATAAGCATATTTATGTTATAACACAGACACAGAGGAACCTATTGTTGTAATACAGAGGGGATGGGAGCATTTTATACAGGTGTCTTAACAACCACTTTAAATGTCAGTGTAAGCATTTAAAATCCAAGGTGAGTACAAAGAGATGCTGAATCTATGGCAGCAGGAAGGTAGACTTAAAAAACAATGTGTTGGCAGACATTGGACTCCACCTAAAGCTAAGATACTTTTTTTTCAGTAAGCAGACCTTACCATCAATGGCCTGCACACACGATCAGAAAATCGTATGAAAAATACCACTTTCTAAGCGACCGTACAATAATCTGATCGTTAGTACACAGCTTTCGGGAGCCGATCACGGCAGTTCATCTGATATTGTCTGATGGGACAAGCATGAAAATGTTACTTGTATGATACCAGATCGTACGATTTTCATTTAACCAGTACAGTTGTCGTTTGAAAATACAATACAAATACACTACAACACATGACCTCACTTCCCAATTTTGTCGTACGATAATTTTCGTCACTTTAGTAAACTCTTCATTTTCGATATGAGACTAGCATGCAAAAAAAACCAGATGGACATTCTTCCGATAATCTCATTGTGTGTACCAGGCATAACAGACATACGGTAAGTTTGCCCACCCTTACCACTGCATCATCCTGAATGGCATGAGAAGCATAGAAGGGGAGAAATCTACTGTCAGTCTTTTTCTTACAGACCTTGACCTACACACCTGTAATGTGCTGAGATGTGGCTCGTCTCACTAAACACCACTGTGGATGTCTGTGGGAAAAACCAACACTTTTGGGTATGTCGATCTCCTGGGTTCCCACAGCTCTTCTTAGTTCCTCCTGTTAACCTCTGATTCACCATTGTTTCCTGTAATAGTGTCAATTTTTCAATGGACTTCAGTGGAGCATTCTGGAATTGAGCAATGGGTGGTGGTGTGGGCAATAGGAAAATTATTTACACCCTTCTTATGCAGGGTATTTGCTTTGGCAGATTTAAAATTGTCCACAGCAGTTTTTGATGTGATGGACACTTTTTTAAGTGCTATGTTATTCATATTTGTGTTATTGTATTAAATACAAAGATATGTACATCACTTCTATTTGACTCTATTTACATGAATACAATTCCCCTTCAGGAAATGCATTATTTATAATGAGTCAGCAAATGCATTGTAAAAAGGAGCAGTAAATCACAACCATTGTTCAGCACTGCAAAGCAGGGAGCAGTGTACTTAATAGAGTTCATGTACATGTAGAATTGCAAACTGTACACAGAGACAAGGGTTTAAATAGAAATAACATGCATTTATAAGATTTTTTTAAAATCAGCTGATATCCTTTTCTCATATATCTAAAACAAATGAAAAGACCATACATCCTATTTGCAACAGATTACCACACAAGCGATTACCAAAAGAAGGCACCTATGACAAGAATGCCGTCTGGACTTTAGTCAAATAACAACTCCAGGGAAAACTAAAAGTCCTTGCATGGAGCCATGGATGGTGTTTATGGTGTTTTGGTCATTTTCATATTTTCATCTACAATCTTGTCATTCGAACTCTGGACTCTGTTGTAACAACATTGTTATTTCTTAGTGATGGGTGGAGGTTTACATTCAATTTTTGTAGTGCTGTTTTCAAGAATTTCTAAGTCTATAATAAAGTTTGAATACACATTTGTGACATTACCATTTGGGGTCACATTTAATACCTACTTTTCCTTGGGGTACTTTCCCAAAATTCTTTTGTATATTGTTATTACATTGCTTGACCCTGAGTAGGGTTTCTAGCAACCCCACAAGCGAGTATACTGGAACTTGTATACATCTTGCAATCCATCATTACACACCCAGAAAGACCTCTTTCTTGGCCTTTTGTTTCCCATTTTCCTTTTATTTCTTGTTTATCTGTAGTAACTATATCTCAGAAAAGTGATAGACCTTAGACCAGGGGTCCTCAAACTATGGCCCTCCAGTTGTTCAGGAACTACAATTCCCATCATGCCTAGTCATGTCTGTGAATGTCAGAGTTTTACAATGCCTCATGGGATGTGTAGTTCCGCAACAGCTGGAGGGCCGTGATTTGAGGATCCCTGCCTTAGACTGTTGTCAGATATTTGACTGTTGTCCAATATCTGCTATTCCTAATGGATCATACGGGGGTCGACCTGCTTTTCAGGTTAACTTTCAATGCAAGTGATGGTCATGGAGGTCTTCTGTTGAGGAAAAATCCTCCTGTTGTATAGTCTGGTATTCCCCCAGCAATGTTCTACAAGCATCATAGTGCTGCTGATCATGTTAACCTACAAGAGTGTATTCTTATGGGCCTATCAGGGAAAAATACTGTACAATTTTGGAGGTTGGATCATTTGATCACCTCTGATCTCCATCAGTTGTTACTGATCTTCTTCATAGGTCTGTCTACTTAGGGGTTGTGTAGGTGAATGAGTCCAGTTGTAGCACCCATTCACTTGTTACATAGCAGTAAAGCACGCTTTACCACATTGGACATAATTGCATTAATGCATGTTATGTGCATCAATGCGCTACAGTGCCATTCATTTTCAATGGCAACCCAGCGCATTAAAATGTGTTGCGACGTACCACAAGACACAGAGCCATCAATGTGTTGTGCTGCGTTGCAAATTTGGTGCATTTTCCATTTTTTGGGACATTTTGATGCAATAGAGGTCCATTTCAAAGCATATTATTAGAGTTTCCTTACATTTTGAGTGAATATTTTAGGTATTAATGCTTTGGTCCTATGAACACACTAAGACCGATTTAGTAAAGAATTTGAGAATGCTCACCAAAACAACAAATATGTAAACATTCACTTAAACATACCCTCCCAACATGAGAGCTTGAGAAAGAGGAACAACCTGAAAAGGAGGAATTATATGGCATGCTCAGAAAGTGGGTGTGGCTAAATTGCGCTGTATAATGGGTGTGGCCTAAAGAAACATGGTTGAAACTGGTCTAAGCCTACTCATAGTATATACCACACACAAATGCCACGGTCCTTGTACCCACAAAATACTCAACTACTGTACCACAAGTGAGAGTATCACAGGCACACATAAACCTAGATAATATTTAAGAAATAAAACAGAATATGGACAGAGAGCTAACACATTGTCTCAGCCTACCCTTAAAGAGGTTGTCCATTGAAATAGTCAGAAACTACCAGCAACAATAAACATTTTGGTCCTGATTATTTAGTGTACAATCCCATTTCCAAAAAAGTTGGAATGCTGTATGAAATTTACATAAAAACAGAATGCAATGATTTTCAAATCTCATAAACCCATATGTTATTCACAATAGAAAACAAAAAAACATAACACGTGTTTAAAATGAGAAAATGTACCATCTTAATAAAAAAAATAAGGTACCGTAATTTTGAAATTGAAAAGTTGGGACAAGGCAGCAAAAAGATGGCAAAGTAGATGATACTAACAAGAAAGGGAAGGAACATTTTGCAACGAATTAGGTTAATTGGCAACAGGTCAGTAAGATAACTGGGTCTAAAAAGAGCATCTTAGAGATTCATAGGGGTTGATTTACTAAAACTGGAGAGTGCAAAATCTGGTGCAGCTGTGCATGGTAGTCAATCAGTTTCTTACTTCAGCTTGTTCAGTTAAGCTTTGAGAAAAAAAAGGGAAGCTAATTGGTTTCACTGCTGAGCTGCATTTGATCTTTCACTCTCCAGTTTTAGTAAATCAACCCCAGTGTATTCTAGAGATAAATATGGACAGAGGTTTACAAATATGTGAAGAGCTGCATCTAAAAATTGATGAAAATTTTCAGAACAATGTTCCCCAATGTAAAATTGCAAAGACTTTTAATATATCATCATCTGCAGTACATAATGCCATCAAATAGTTTAGAGAATCTGGAGAAATCTCTGTGTGCAAGGGACAAGGTCAAAACACAATAATGGATGTCCCTGTCTGCATTAAAAACAGACATGATTCTGTGATGGACATCACTGCATGGGCTCAGGAATATTTCCAAAAATCACTGTCGGTGAACACAGTTCGCCATGGCATCCAAAAATGCAAGATAACGCTCTATTATGCAAAGAAGAAGCCATATCTGAACATGATCCAGAAACGCTGCTGCCTTCTCTGGGCCAAAATTCTGTTGCAAAGTGGAAAACTGTTCTGTGGTCAGACAAATCAAAATTTGATATTCTTTTTGGCAACCATGGGTGCCATATCCTCCCAACTAAATGAGTAAAGAGACCTTACAGCTTTTCCAGTTATCAGCGCTTTGTTCAAAAGTCTGCATCTCTGATCGTATGGGGGTGTATTAATGTGTATAGAATGGGTAGCTTGCACATCTGGAAAGGCACTATCAATGCTGAAAGATATATCCAGGTTTTAGAGCAGCATATGCTCTCATCCAGATAATGTCTTTTTCAGGGAAGACCTTTTCAGCAGAACAATGTTAACTGCATACTGCATCTATGACAAAAGCATGACTTTGTAGTAGAAGAGTACAGGTACTTAACTGGCCTGCCTGCAGTCCAGACCTTTAACCAATTGAAAAAAAAATATGACAAAGAAGACTCAGGATTGTTGAGCAGTTAGAATTATATATCAGGCAAGAATGGGACAACATTCCTTTCCTAAAACTCCAGCAACTGGTCTCCTCAGTTTCTAGACATTTACAGTGTTGTTAAAAGAAGTGGGGATGCTACACTGTGGTAAACACGGCCCTGTCTCAACTTTTTTTGAGATGTGTTGCTGCCATCAGTTTCAAAATTACATTTTTTTTTTCTTAAAATGGTACATTTTCTCAGTTTAAACATTTTATATGTTTCCTATTTTCTATTGTAAATAAAATATGGGTTTATGAGATTTGCAAATCATTGCATTGTACTTTTATGTCGATTTTACACAGTGTCCCAACTTTTTTGGAGTTGTTTTTTTTTTTATTATGTTTTAATATTAGTTTATTATGTATAACACAATGTATAGATTGCAGAATTCAACAGCATGTGTCATAGAGCCCTTTATATTGTTGGTCAGCAGGAGGAGAAATTGGCCAACGTCTGAGGTCAACGGGAGGTAAAAAATGGCTGCCACAAAAGCAGAAAGGAAAAAAATGCCTGGCATTGATGGTCGGGGGGGGGGACAAATGTTTGGTGTCAGTGGTTAGGGGGAGGAAAAAAATTCTCAGTGTTGTGTTGGTGATCAGGAGGAGGGAAAATTCCTGGTATCCGTGGTAAGTGGAAGGTAAAAAAAAACTCTGGCATTGGTGATAGGTGGGAGGAAGAAAATGCTTGGCATTGTTGATCAAATGGGAGAAGAAAATTCCCCAGTGGGAGGGGGCATTGAATCTCAGTCAGGGAAGAGGGGGACATTGATGCTCTGTGGGGGGAAAAGAGGGGCACCCAGTACTTTGTGTGGGGAAAGATGGCACTGATGCTCTGTGGAGGGAGAGGGTGGCACTGGTGCTTGGTAAGGTTGAGGTGCAGGTCATTGGTGTTCAGTGAATGACTTATCTGTTGAAGTTCTACATTGCTGCCTCTCTCTACCCTCTGTAGGAGTTTACTCCCTCCAATAAGTGTTTCAACACCCAGCCAACGGGTAGAACACAACCCAAATCTATGGGCAGATAGGACTGTTGGGAGGCATGCTTCAATTATTCAAAGGTATAAAAAGCAAATTCCTGTTCATTTTGATAACCCAGTCATGTGCAACTGGTTTTCACACGATTGGATAATTGCAGTGAAAATTCTTGCAATTTTTTATATGAAGATTTTCAACTCCTTTAAAATCTGCCTCAATATACTCATGCAGCAGACAACATGAAAGATTGTGGCATCCATGCTATGCAATTCTGTCTATTTACTAACTGTTTTAAGTGACCATGAAGGCCATATTTTATTCATATACAAATGCACATGATCAGTCTTAGTTTGAAGAATAAATGTAGATATTTGCAACTACTGTTGACTACTAGGTAGACTATGTTATTTTGGCATGGCTACCTATGGCGCGTTTTGCAGCTTAAGATGATTACCGATACAACCTCTCTCAAGCAAGAGATATAAACAAAGATTTAAACAAAGCTGAATCTCCATGTTCTGTATGTAATATCAATACTGGAATAAATGTGTTTCTGAAATTTTTTTTTAATCTAAAAAAGCCACAAGGCATTTGGATGTGGCATGACGAGTCTGCTAAATTGGCGCATTCCCAGGGGGCAGCTGTAATGCAATATGTTGTCTCGTGTGTAGGTTCAAATGACCAATAAAAGGCTGCTAGACTTTCACTGCCTGGCTCTCTCCTTGGGATTTTATAAAGCATTTTATAGATCACATATGACATTAGTAATCAGGGATGGGCTTGGTTTAAAAATAAAAAACAAATCACCAGACATATAATATCAGGCTATTTTTTGTCTATATGTAATTTATATACATTGAAAATGGAATACACAGACTACAGAAAATAATGAATTTACTACGCTACAGATGACATTATTATTGCATCAGTCAAAAAAAAAAAAAAAAAAAATATATATATATATTTATAAATACTATATAGCAGTCATTCTCAAACTGTGTGTCGCGTGAAATTTGCAGGTGTGCCGTAGGAGGTTTGAAAATTATTTAAAATTGCTAGCGTTTTGAAACCTTGAACATATCGAAAAATGAAAGGGTAAATCAATGTCGCAAAAGTTAATAAAGTAACATATATAAAAATGCAATCTCTGTCAGTCTGTCATTCATTGGTTCCTTTCGTAACGCGCGACTTGTGTGAGATCTCGGGAAAACCTGATCGCTCGAATTATATTATAATAATAGAGTCCATTCCATTCCAACTTTAATGCTCATAAATAAAGTTTGTTCATTGTTTAGCGATGGAGAAATACTTAATCAAGTCTGGAACTCTGAAAGAAAAATTGTTAAATGAAAAGCAAGGAAGCAAGCGAAAGTACAAAGACGGTTACAATCGCTTCAATCTGATTTGCTCTCAAAAGCAGGCACATCCTTCACATTAAATCTAAAATTAAATATATATGTAAAAATAAATAAGTTCTTCACCAAAAAAATTGTTAAATCTTTTCAGGTGTACCGTGAAACTTTTTTGATCCTTTTGGTGCGCCGCAAGACAAAAATGTTGAGAAACACTGCTATATAGAGTGCATATGTGTATGTATGTATATATAGGTGTTTATTTACCAAAGGCAAATAGACTGTGCACTTTGCAAAGTGTAGTTGCACTCTACAAATGCAGTTGCTCCAGAGCTCAGTAAATGAGGTAAGGCTTCTCTATGCAAAGAATACCCAATCATGTGCAAGGAAAATACAATAAATAACAGCATTTTTGCTCATTTACTAAGCTCTGGAGCACCTGCTCTTGCTGATTGCAACAGCTCTTTGCAAAGTGCACAGCCTATTTGCGTTTAGTAAATCAACCCCATAGAGTGAGATATGAAGCGCCAATGCAAACTACAACCCATGTACCTATTTTTTACAGCTTCACTTTACATCTCCTTCACTGGAACTATTTATCTTGCAATGATTTTAGTATGCAGTATTGCATATTGTATCTACTTTTGCTCTGTTAATGTTCATAAATGCTTTGCCAACACTTTCTAAAGCGTCTTGCTAATGGGAGGGTGTGTCTTTACTACCTAATCAGGTTCAATAAGCAAAGCTGCAACTACAGAATCCATTTAGCGTCTTTGAAAGTAACTCACCAAGGAGCTATCTCCTATTGCGAGGGATGCTTGTAAGTTGGCTTTAAGCTCTCTGCAGACTTTTGGGAAAAGCTATGAGATTAGATGATCAGAGGGTGGGACATTTGGGCACCACTGCACACAAAGTAGTGTTACCATAGATACAAAAGGAGACTTGTAGTTTTGGGAGTTTTATTAAATAATGGATGTTTTAGACTGACATTCAAAGGCAATTTTTAGTAGTATTACAGAGTACCTGTATTGAGAAAATAAAATTTTTAGCTAGTCTAAATGCAGGGAAGAAGGCATCAAAATGTGTCAGATCATACTTTACTTGTTGGAATAATCTTTCTGACAGTATTGCCTGGGCATCCTGAAATTCCAGCATTCAGGATGGCAATGCTCTGGCCAGGTCTTCTCAGGTATAAGTGGGTGAGCAAAGTGGGGGTCTTATTCCTACACTTTCCACAGCCCAGAAATTGGAGCATTACATTTTTAAAGGGTTGGTTCACCTTCACCAAAAAAACTACCAATGCAGATAAGGGGCATCCAAAACAAACTGTGCAGCTCTGACTGAGACTAGGTTCATATCTACACAGCCATGCAGGCTGTGGTTTGCGCGGGCACGACAGCCCATTCATTTGAAATGAAAGGGCTGAATGCAGGAAAAAAGTCACTGCACTACTTTGGAAATCGTAGCCCACACAGAACTGCGAGTACCGCGTGGTTCCCAGTGCAGGTGCAATTTCCAGTGTGGGCGGCGTGGTCTTTAGGATTAATGGCACCTGCACACGGGTCCCATGTTTCACTGTGTAGGTGGTTGCAGCTGAGGGAATTTGTGCAGGTCCCGCCGCGGCACCACTCGCACAGGTGTGAACCTAGCCTAAAATTGAATAAAGCCCTTGCTATAAGTGTAGGCCATTTACATACCTCTTGACGCCTGTCTGGAATACTCCCAAGACATATCTAGGAGATTGCTAAGTGAAGCCTAGTTGTTATTGCTCACCTCGCCTTTAAAGTGGTTCTAAAGCCTTAACCACTTTAGCCCCAGCTGCCGCAGCTATACTGCGACAATGTGGCTCGTCCCTGTGAATCTTCGTCATTGTACATTGGTCGCAGGATCGTATATTGTGCCCACTGGCCAGCGGGGGAGCCAATCAGCGGATGGGGTGGACTCAATGTCCTCCGGCCACCTGCGATCATTCCCCGCAGAGATAGAATGGGGATCTGACTGTGTAAACAAGGCAGATCCCTGTTCTGACAGGGGAGATCACACAGATCATGTCTTCCTGCTATGCAGGAAGACGGATCTGTGTGTTTCCCCAGTCACACAGCACCCCATACAGTTATAACACACAGCGAGGGAACACATTAAACCCCTTGATCGCCCCTGATGTTAACCCCTTCCCTGCCAGTGTCTTTAGTACAATAACAGTGCATATTTTTAGCACTCATTAGTGTAATAATGTCACTGGTTCCCAAAAAAGTGTAAAAAATGACAGGTGTCCGATCTGTCCGCCACAATGTTGCAGTCCTGCTAATAATCACTGATCACCGCCATTACTAGTAAAAAAATAAAATAATAAAAATGCCATAAATCTATCCCCTATTATGTAGACGCTATGAGTTTCACGCAAATCAATCAATATGCGCTTATTTCGATTTTTTTTGCCAAAATATGTAGCAGAATACATAGCTTAAACTAATGAAGAAATTATTTTTTTGCCTTTTTTTTGGAAATGTTTTATAGCAGAAAGTAAAAATATTTGTTTGTTTTCTTGTTTATAGTGCAAAAAATAAAAACTGCAGAGGTGATCAAATACCACCAAAAGAAAGCTCTATTTGTGGGGAAAAAAAGGACGTCAATTTTGTTTAAGGTACAACGTTGCACGACTGCGCAATTGTCAGTTAAAGCGACGCAAAACATGGCCTAATCATTAAGGGGGAAATCCTTCAGGTCCTTAAAGTGTTTGTTAACCCCCCCCAAAAAAAATGCTGCTCCTATCTCTTTAATGTGCGTCTCTTCTCTGCTCTCATAATAAACTTTATTAGGTTCAAACTGCTTTGATCCCAGGGATCGGACTGCACGCACTGCAGTTTGAATCAAATGCGATCTCTGTGCAATGCAAATTTGGTTATAGAGATAATATGGCTGAATTCACATCGCAATCGGAGCAAACTCGAAGACCCTTTTTTTGTCTGCAGCAGAATCGGATCGCATGGGTGTTCACACCATGCGATCCGATTTCTGTGTGAGTTTGCAGTTCGCACTGCAATATGCAAACTGATTTGGGGGTGTCATTAGCTATCTATTGACACCCTCCACAGCTCGCATATAGCAATGTGAACTGCCTCCGGGAGACTTGCGATGTGGGAACCCGCAGTGGTTTCGTAGGGTTCCCGCATCGCAGCAGTGTGAACCGGCCCTAAGGCCTCATGCACACAGGACGTTAAAAAAAAGTTCTGAAAACGCCAGTAGCTTTATAGTGAGTTTTTCAGTGGTTTGCACTAGCATTTTTGAGCAGTAGTGTGTTTTTTTCAATGGACCAAAAACATCCAAAAAAGTTGGTGAGCAGCGTTTTTGCGCGTTTTTGAGCATTTTTGAGCAGTAGCGTTTTTTTTTTAATGGACCAAAATCGTTGATGAGCGTCGTTTTTGCACATTTTTACAGCTGAAAAGCGTCTCTCAGAACCCACTGGTCTTGGGTTTTTTAGGCTTAATGCACATGGGACACTTTTTCAACCTCTCCTGAAAGATTTTTTGACAGCTAGAAACAGACACTTAAAAACTGTCATTGAGCCGTGTTTTACATGCTGCGTTTAGCCGCCTTTTGTTGTGTTCGTGTCTAGAAGCTTTTTTTTTTAAAATGACAAACGCCTCTAAACGAAATACTGCTAAACGCGATTTAACGCGTTTAGGTGCATTTACAAGCTGTTACAGGCATGTGGCGTTTCAAATGCCTCTGAACTTCCATCTGAATGCATTTTTTATGCTTTCCAAAAAATGCCTCTAAACTTAACTGCCTAGAAACGGTTGTAAACGACCTTGTGTAAATGTACTGAAAAGATAACATAGAGAGGAGTTCAGGGGCAGCTTAACAAAATGTCCAACTGCTCCTAAACGTTCGTTTACCAGCAGTAGTGTGCATGAGGTTTTACAGCTCAACAACGCCCCAGCTAAAAACAGTTAATAACAGCCTATGTGTGCATGGATACATAGGATAACATGATGGAGAGTTTACTGACTGTAGGAAAAAACGTCTGAAGCCAAAAACAGCTGCTGTAACAACGTCCAAAAATCTCCTGTGTGCATGAGGCCTAAAAGCCCCCATCCCCTCTGTAATAGAATAAGAAGTTCCCTGTGTCTGTGTTATATCATAAATATTCTTATCTATATAGATAACACACCGGCTTCCTACACATGGATCTCTCTCTCTCCTCTTCTCTCCAGCTGACGTCAGTAGCAGTGCTCGGCCCCACCCTCAGGAATTCTTGGCTGAGCAGAGGAGAGGAGAAAACGACAGCTGATCCTAGGAAGCCTGTGTGTTATCAGTACAGCTAAGTATATATATATGTTTTAACACAGGCACAGGGGAACTTATTGTGCTAATACAGAGGGGATGGGAGCATTTTATACAAGTGACTTAACAACCACTTTAAGTGGTTAAAGTGGATGTAAACCCTCACATATACCCAGTGAAGTGAACAGCCTGCGATGATACACAGAGATTTAACAAATCCTCCTACATACGTTTTACATGCATATCTACTGTCTTCAGCTTTATATACTGTTTAGAAAGTGCACATCCTGTTAGAATTTTCTCTCCTTGATTCACCTGTGGGTGTTGATTTTTGCTATAGACTGAGACAGCTGATTGGACGAAAGGCACACCCCTCCCCCCCACATAGGCAGATACTTGCAGAGCTGTGCTGTGAATAGACCAGCTCTCTGCTAATCTATTTAAAGCACCCACCCTGACACAAAATTCAGGCTGGTTTTATCATAGTTGTCGGAGAACTTGTCAGATGTTATCATGCTGATAACAGGAGAACGGAGCAGGAGAAAGCCACGGGACTTAGAACTTTGTAGATAGATAAGAAAACACTGCAGATATATGTGCCCAGCTCAAATGTCATGAATCGGGTTTACATCCACTTTAAGGTTTTTCACCTTAACCACTTCAGCCCCAGAAGGATTTACCCCCTTCCTAACCACAGCACTTTTTGCGATTCGGCACTGCATCGCTTTAACTGACAATTGCGCGGTCGTATGATGTTGTACCCAAACAAAATTAACGTTCCTTTTTTTCCCACAAATAGAGCTTTCTTTTGGTGGTATTTGATCACCTCGGCGGTTTTTATTTTTTGCGCTATAAACAAAAAAAGCGACAATTTTGAAAAAAAACAATATTTTTCACTTTTTGCTATAATACATATCCAAAAAAATATATAAAAAAACGAACTTATTCATCCGTTTAGGCTGATATGTATTATTCTACATATTTTTGATAAATAAAATCCCAAAAAGTGTTTATTGATTGGTTTGCGCAAAAGTTATCGCGTCTACAAACCATGAGAATTAATTTATGGCTTTTTTATTATTTTTTACTAGTAATAGCGGCGATCTACGATTTTTATCAGGACTGCGATATTGCGGCGGACAGATCGGACATTTTCGACACTTTTTAGGAACATTGACATTTATACAACGATCAGAGCTAAAAATAGCCACTGATTACGGTATAAATGTCACTGGCAGGGAAGGGGTTAACCTACAGGGGGCAATCAAGGGGTTAACTGTGTTCCCTAGGCATGTTCTAACTGTATGGGGCTGGGCTGGCAGGGGCATGGCAGATCTAACTGTTCCCGATTACAGGGATCAGTAGATCATTGTCATGGCGCCTAACATAGCGGGGAACTGCCGTGTTTACATCAGCGGTTCCCGCTTTTCTTCTGTATCAGGCGAGGCAGAGTGCAGATTGCCAGCGGTGGTGCCTACCTGCTCGCAACTGCAGCTGTGCAGATTGCCGTTTATAGACGGCGATCTGTGCAGCAGAACCAACTTGCCGCAGTAAATGTACGCGAGGTGGTCGGCAAATGGTTAATGCATTCTGTGCATTAAGGTGAAAAAACGTCTCTGCTGCAGCTGCCCAGACCCCCCTTTTCCTTACCTGAGCCCCTCCAATCCAGCAACATGCACGAGCGCAGCCACTTCCGCCGCTGTCTCTCTCTTCATTGGACAGACTGATAGCAGCAGGAGCGATTGGCTCCCGTTGCTGTCAATCAACGGGACTCGGGAGTGAGCATGCATGGGTGCCACCCAGGAAAGCATAAAGCAAGGTCTATAAAGACATGGATGAGGGGGTTTGGTGTGGATGAACTTGACTGGCCTGCACCTCAACCCAATAGAACACCTCTGGGATAAATTAGAGCGGAGACTGAGAGCCAGGCCTTCTCGCCCAACATCAGTGCCTGACCTCACAAATGCGCTTCTGGAAGAATGGTCAAACATTCCCATAGACACTCCTAAACCTTGTGGACAGCCTTCCCAGAAAAGTTGAAGCTGTTATAGATGCAAATGGTGGGCCAACTCAATATTGTACCCTATGGACTAAGACTGGGATGCCATTAAAGTTCATGTGCGTGTAAAGGCAGATGTCACAATACTTTTGGTAAAATAGTGTATGTAGACATGAAAGTCTGGCTGCAAAGATATTAGCAGCACTGAGATGCATCAAAGCAAGAAAAAGTTGAAAATGTATTATACAAAAAAAAAAAAAAGAAGAAAAAAGTCACTTGCTTATGATATACAGAACTTCAGCAAACTAAATGTCATGCAGTTCACATCTACATTACAAGAAAGAAAAAGAAGACAAGGCTTCTTTAAATAAGTGCTTATTGGCATTATACAAGCACAGCGCTGTCTCCTGCAGAATATACAGTGAGCTCTGTGCTGGAGTGCTTTATGAATCATAAATGATGTGCCTTTTACAGCTTCCATCAGACTGCACTGAATAGAGAATGTGGTTTCTCTGCAAGATTTCCTGCCCTTCAGAGAGGCTGTAAAATGCCGCAGCTCTCTACAACTGGGCAGCTGCAGCAGAATCTTTTTTCTAAGGTGGATTTTGTCATTTCTGGACCACATTGTCAAACTATCCACGCTGTGCTGTATCAATGTGAATCAAGTCCTAGGTGATCCAGAGTAACACATTGAGCACAAGGCTTTTTTTTTTTTTTTTTTTTTTTTTTTTTGAATCTAATCTTCCTGTATACTACACCATCCCCCACTGAAACAATTGCAAGTACAGAGACTTGACACAGCAGTCATTACGCATTCATTTTCTGCAGAATAACTGCGTCAGGATATTTTTCTCAGCACTACACTGTGTAACTGAAAATTCACCATTATTTAAAGGCATACTCCGCTTTCAATAAAAATCAATGTAATACGCAATGGGGTTGATTTACAAAAACTGGAGAGTGCAAAATCTGGTGCAGCTGTGTATGGTAGCCAATCAGCTTCTAACTTCAGCTTGTTTAATTAACCACTTCAGCCCCGGAAGGATTTCCAGCTTTAGGACCGGAGCCCTTTTTGCGATTCGGCGCTGCGTCGCTTTAACTGACAATTGCGCGCTCGTGCGACGTTGTACCCTTTAGGAAGGCCCCGACTTCACCAATTAATTTGTTCGACTTCAATCTTCGACTAACCGATGGTATGTGTCGACGTGGTCTAAAACGTGAGAGGTCAAAAACATTTAGTTGGGGTAACGCATAATGTAACTAAAAATAACTTTCGCCTCATACGGAAATTTATTACCACTTAAAAGTCAATGTGTCACATCACGACTCTTTTTATAGGACTGCGTCAATAAGACGTCTTTTACTTACGCATTACTGACGACACAGTTCAGAGACATGAACGTTAACAAAGTCACCCCCTACCACATCATATGTCCTTCTAA
>BLSH010399117.1:706985-725674 GCA_018402905.1 Glandirana rugosa
ATTTGCTGCTGCTACTTGTGCCTGGAACTAATGAATGATCAATAATTGATTAGTTCCTCCTTATTCTGTTGTAAGAAGAATAGTCAGGCCCCCAATGTAAGCAATACATTGTTTACTTTTTTCAAAAGTAATTGGTCATTACAGAGATCACACTGTACGGGGCAGCTCAGATTGGCTCTGTACACTGTGTCTGTGAACCAAGCTGTTCCATGATGGCTTGGTTCACATCCATTAACAGGCACACTGGCTGCCCAAGTGCTATTTCTAGAGTGCCATTTATAAACAGCACTCCAGAATTAAATGTCTACATATAACAGCAGTAGGGAGGTGGTTAATGTCACACTTTTGTTATCTTAAGTGCAGCAACAGTCAGGCTGTGAAAAGGGGGCATCGCTGTTAGCCACTCATCACCGCAATACAGTGTCCAGTGCTGTCAATCTTACAAAGGCAGCTTCCTGAGAAAGAAAGAGCAGAATGTTGATCTCATCAGTATGCTCCTACTCCCTCATTATCAAGTTCAGGCCTTCTTAGCCACTCATCACCAGAGTAGAGAGAAGAGAGCAGAATGTTGATCTCATCAAGGTGCTCCTACTCCCTCAGTGTCTGATCCAGGCTGGGATGATCCTAGACCAGGCTGTAGCCCTCAACTGCAGTGTATTCTGCAGAGGGGTCTTTGAGTGACGGTCTTGGCTGTGCTATATCACAGGGATCCCTGCCATGCATGTCATGTTGGAAGGTAAACCTTCTTCCCATTGTCAACTTTCTGGCAGAGGGTAGCAGATTTTCCTCAAGAATTTGAAGGTATTTTGCCCCAACTATCTTTCTTCTATTCTGACAAGTGCTTCAGTCCCTGCTGCAGAGAAACACCCCCATAACAGGACCACCTCCATGCTTTACTGTAGGAATGGTGTTATTTGGATGGTGAGCTGTATTGGATTGCATTAGCAGCTTGCTATGGGGGGGCACCCGAGTCGCCTGAGCCGAGCCGCAGTTCAGTGTGTCCATTCGCCCCTGACTTTGATTGACAGCAGCAGGAGCCAATAGCGCTCCACTGCTGTCACAGCCAATAAGGAGGAGAGTCCCAGCAGCCGAGTCTCTCGTATAACATTGCTGGATAGAGATGGGGCTCAGGTAAGTATTAGGGGGCTGCTGCACACAGAAGGTATTTTATCTTAATGCATAGAATGCATTAAGATAAAAAAAACCTTCTGCCTTTACAATCACTCACCTCTCAGATTAAGGCTGTGTGCACAGGGGAGATTTTCGCTATAGTGATCATTGCTCATAACTGACCTTTGAGCAATCTCTAAAAATCGCTGCATATAGAGCTGCATGTGGTAGCAATCATTCACACATATTTGAAGCTCTGTGCTACTATTTATGATATTGCTACTGCATGCTACATTGTTCCCAAATTGCGGCGATCAGAACTGATTAGAGGAGTTGATCATGGGTGATGATCGCTATAACAAAAGTGTATCAAAGCCCAAAGACTTAAACAAAATATGCTGTTGCATGTCCTTAGAATATTATTTTATCAAATCTACAGTTTTCTTTTACATCATACATGGTGATCCTTCCAACAAGGTATTTTAATTCCTAGGGTGACAATGCTCAGCTGTAGCTTTGTCAACTTTTGCCGCACACTCTTGACTTGGACTAAAAGCATCTGAACAAATGAACAGTCTGCTGGCATGTTCTGCTGTATTCAACATGGTAAAACATGGGCATGCTGTAGTCAACATGGTAAAACATGGGCATGCTGTAGTCAACATGGTAAAACATGGGCATGCTGTAGTCAACATGGTAAAACATGGGCATGCTGTAGTCAGCATGGTAAAACATGGGCATTCAGCTGCCCCATCCACAGGGAGATCACACAAAGTGACACATAGTACAGAGAGGATGGGAAAATGAAAAAAAAAAAAAGATCTAGTTTTACTAACAGGGCTTTATAACATTTATTTTAGGAGAGTTTAATTCTACATTAACCACTTCAGCCCCGGAAGGTTTTACCCACTCCCTGCCCAGGTCATTTTTTTTTAAATTCAGCACTGCGTTGCTTTAAATGATAATTGCGCGGTCGTGCGACGATGTGCACAAATAAAATGTAAGTTTTTTTCCCCAGAAATAGATCTTTTTTTTGGTGGTATTTGATCAGATTTTACTTTTTGTGCTATAAACAAAAAAGACCGACAATTTTGAATAGGAAACAATATTCCTTACTTTCTGCTATAAAACATTCGCAATAAAAACATGTAAAAAATCAAATTTCATTAGTTTAGGCAAATATGTATTCTGTTACATATTTTTGGTAAAAAAAATTCCCAATAAGCGTTTATTGATTGGTTTGCACAAAAGTTATCGCGTCCGCCGGACCCGCTAATTGGCTCGCACTGTGTCTAAACACAGCAGGAGTGGCGTTCCAGTGGTAAGCGTGCGCCTCCTACACTGCGTGCCCAAAATCACGTACAGGTAAGTGATTTTGCGCAGCCAGGCCGCCCTGCCGCAGTATATGTACAGTGGGTGGTCCGGAAGTGGCTAAAGGAGACCTCCAAGGTTCAAAAATTTCTAAATAGGCATCAGGTAAGTATGATTATATTTGACATACACTATATTGCCAAAAGTATTGGGACACCTGCCTTTACACGCACATGAACTTTAGCTATAACAGCTTCAACTCTTCTAGGAAGGCTGTCCACAAGGTTTAGGAGTGTGTCTATGGGAATGTTTGTCCATTCTTCCAGAAGTGCATTTGTGAGGTCAGGCACCGATGTTGGCCTGGCTCGCAGTCTCCACTCTAATTCATCCCAAAGGTGTTCTATGGGGTTGAGGTCAGGACTCTGTGCAGGCCAGTCAAGTTCCTCCACCCCAAACTCACTCATCCATGTCTTTGTGGACCTTGCTTTGTGCACTGTTGCAAATCATTTGGTGGAGGGGGGATTATGATGTGGGGTTGGGCTTGGCCCCTTAGTTCCAGTGAAGGGAACTCTTAAGGTGTCAGCATACCAAGGCATTTTGGACAATTTCATGCTCCCAACTTTGTGGGAACAGTTTGGGGGTGGCCCCTTCCTGTTCCAACATGACTGCAAACCAGTGCACAAAGCAAGGTCCATAAAGACACTGATGAGCGAGCTTGGGGTGGGGAACTTGACTGGCCTGCACAGACCTCAGCCCGATTTGGGATGAATTAGAGTGGAGACTGTGAGCTAGGCCTTTTAGTCCACTTCAGTACCTGACCTCACAAATGCGCTTCTGGAAGAATGGTCAAACATTCCCATAGACACTCCTAAACCTTGTGGACAGCCTTCCCAGAAGAGTTGAAGCTGTTATAGCTGCAAAGGGAGGGCCAACTCAATATTGAACCCTATGGACTAAGACTGGGATGCCATTAAAGTTCATGTGCGTGTAAAGGCAGGTGTCCCAATACTTTTGGTAATATTGTACCTCTGCCATGATCCAGAGTTCAGGATGCATCTGGTATTAGCGCTTTTCACTTTTTCTCAGATTATGTAGGAGTCTTATTGGATTTTGCAGATAACTAGAAGACTGCAGAAAAGTGCACTCACAGCCTGTTCACACCATGGTGCATTGTGGTGAGGAGTATTATGTTGCTGCTGCCATTTCCATTTGAATTGGCTCCAATGTAGGAAAAAAATGGTCCTGCTCCATCTTTTATTCCACTACAAAGCACATGTGGTGCCCTGCATTGTGCTGCATAGCAGATGGGCTCTGTAGATGCACTAGGGTGCCATTTAAAGAAAGTGAATGTTGTTGAAATTTTGTCAAAATTAAAGAAAAAAAAAACATTCCTGGAACTTGTGCCTTCAAAAGCAAGTCAGCAACACAACCTCCTAATGTGATGGATTCTCTTTAAAGAAAATCTGTTATGAGGGAAATACAGGAGCTGTCATTGCTGACCTCAAGTTGCCTGGCTATCATCTTGATCCTCTGACTTCAGATTTGTCACTGATATGGGCCAATGTAGCAGAAGCAAATCCGCCTACTTAAATGAAAGTTTTTCATTTTGGAGTAAACAACAGTAATGTGAAACATACAATGCACTTGAAAATATAAGATGAACTTTATGGATTCTAACTGCAACATTGCTGTCAGTTACTCCATTTTTCTTATGTAATAAATCATTTACTGCTTTTCAATAGGTCAGAGTAGCTAAATGGATTACATTAATGACTAGACGCTTGCCTTAACACTCGTCCCCAGGGAACAACATTCAGGTCAGAGCAAGAGCAATAATGCACTCAAGTAAATATCCCTGAATTAGCAATATTCTCCCTTTGTCTTAAACAGGGTGGAGCAGGGATAACACACGGTCAATCTGGAATCTGCGATAAGCTTAGCATTCTGATTTGACCTGCAATTATTTAAAACATCTAGGGCCTAAATTAGATTTGCATTTCACTGTTAACATCAACCCTGTACTTGGAGTAGAAAAAAAGGAAATGTATGATGGCAGCATCTTGATGTATCCCTAAGCTGGCCATAGGTGACTCGAATCTCGGCCAGTTCAGCAGGAACCAGCTGAGATTCTAACCATCTATGGACAGGCTGATTGTAACCAAATCGACCCATCAACCGACTTGGGTACAACTAGCATGTCGGATTTTTACATGTGATTATTGCCAGCGGTTATAGGAATAATCACTGTGTATTACTGACAGGGAAGACTCCTTGTGCCACCCCCCCCCCCACCAGGAGAACAGAATAGCTCCATGGGAGATAATCCCCCATCGACACTGACTGTTGATGTGGGGATCGAGGGACTTTCTTTCCTGCAACCCGTGGTTGCAGTAAAGAAAATCTCATCATCTATGGCCAGCCTATATGTCAGTACCTGATTTTGGAAAAAAGTGAGGGGCAAACAGGAGCAAGAAGAGGTCAATGGCTTCGCCTTGTTGGCTTTGGGCCTTAGTGACCTTCCATCTTGCCCTACCCTGAAGAGGGATACATATACTGTAAATTAACTTAAAGTGTTACTAAATCCAGTAATATGAAAATAGTTCTTTTTACATTAAAATACTGCCACTATATACCTTTGTGGCTGATCTGTATACCACAGTCACAAGATAAATTGCAGGGTCTGCCTGAGTACTAGGTAGGAGGAGATTTCCATTCCAGCCTGTGTCCTCGTGCTGTTATTGGAGGCGGCTCATCCATCCATCAATATGTGACATCCCACACAGTGTGTTCTTTTTTAGTTACTGGGCATGGAGGAGGAGGGAGGGACTGGGCTGTCATTTAGGATCTGTATACACGCCCACATGTGTGATGTCAAAATCATGTGACCTGGCTAACTTTGATCAAACAGGATATATTCTCTCCAGCAATAAAGACTAAATTGAGCATGTGCAGCTTTACTATCCCCACTGTGTCTTAGCTGGCTTTGCCAAGAGAGACCCCGCAGGAGGAGGATCTGTCCATATAGGATCAAAGAGCCTTTTTACACAATACAGATGATTACTCCCTTAAGTTCCACAGTGAGTATAACAAGCATGCTATGCTGCACATACAGACAGATTTTACTGTTGTGGGTTTAGTAACACTTTAACCAGTTGCCGACCACCCGCCGTGGCTTGACGGCAGCAACTTGGTTCGTTATTGCGAAACGCCGTCACTTGACGTCAGCCGCGAGAATGAGAATTGTGAGCGTGAGCCGCCAGAGGTGCGATCGCACGCTCACTGTGTTCCGGGGAGCCAGGGAGCAGGTAGGGCGGACTCAATCTGATCGCATTGATCGCTGTTTAAATGGCAATGGTCCCAAAAAAGTGTCAAAATGGTCCGACATGTCTGCCGCAATATCGCAGTACCGCTAAAAATCGCAGATCGCCACCATTACTAGTAAAAAAAATGTAAATAAATTAAAACCCCAGAACTGAATTCTCATCATTCGTAAACACAGCAACTTTTGCGCAAGCCAATCAATACACGCCAATTGCGATTTTTATTTACAAAAATACGAGGAAGAATATAAATCGGCCAAAACCGATGAAAAAAAAAATTTTTTATATTATTTTTTGGACATGTATTTTAGCAAAAAGTAATAAATATATATTTTTTTTTTGCAAAATTGTCGCTGGTTTTTTGTTTATAGTGGTGATCAGAAATGATGCAGAGGTGATCAAATACCACCAAAAGAAAGCTCTATTTGTGGGGGAAAAAAGGACGCAAATTTTGTTTGGGTACAATGTCGCACGACCGTGCAATTGTCAGTTAAAGCGACGCAGTGCCGAATCGCAAAAAGTGCTCTGGTCCTAAAGGGGGAAATCCTTTGGGGCTGAAGTGGTTAAAGAAACACTGTCAGTTTGCCAATGCAGGACAAAGTGGCAGTGTCTCTGCCAATCCCCCCCAAACCCCCTTTTATTCACCTTGCAAGTGCTGATTTCAGTGCTGGCTGTAACCAAGGAAGGAGTAGTGAGGGAGCACAGGCAAGGTAAGTATATATGGTGATGGGGTCCTTTGCAGAGATGCATGCAGTCACTTTGCTTTTATCCTCTATAAAGGGCAAAGTGATGGTATCTCTCACTTTTCTCCTTGAAATATGCAATATTTTATCCTTTGTATTCTCTCTTTTTTAACAAACTTTGTGGGGATAGAATTATGCACGCTGCCATTGCAGAAAGGATTTTCAGCTTGAAAGCTGCACAACAGTCATGCAGATGCTTTAGTACCTAGTCAAGCAATGACTTGGAGAAAGTATGCTGGGCAGGAGTTCAGACATTTGCCACTTTGCTGGTACTACAATTGTTGCAGGTTTATCATAGCTCCCAGCTGTCCCTGATTCGAAAGGACTGTGCCTGATTTGGAACACAGTCCCTCTTCCCTCCTCTTTTTGTCCATCATTTTGGTCTGATCTATATAGTTGTATATAAAATGCACTATTTATCTTTCAAACAGTGTTTTACAGTGCTAAACTTTTTAACCAAATTCAAAATTTTGGCATTTGTAAATTTCAAAAGCCAATATAAAGGAATGGTGGTGGTAAAAAAAAAGCACTAGTGGGTTTAACTAATATATATATATATATATATATATATATATATATATATATAATATTTTTTTTTGCATAATTCTCCTTTAACCACTTTCGGACTGCCCGCCGTCATTATATGGTGGTACTTTGCCGTGGAATACCGTTGCTATGGTAGCAGATAGATACCATAACCCCAGTATTTTTAAAAATGGCAGGTGGCTGGCTTTCAGATAAAAGGGGTCTCTGCGGCGGATTCGCCGCAAGATCACTTTTATGGGGGGCGGGAGAGGTGCCCACCCTCCTCCTGCCACTTTCCTGCCGGTAGCAGCAGAGACAATGGGGCCCGCTCCCCCCCAGTGCCCGGATGCTGAGTAAGCAGAAGATGCCACCCACTCGACTCTATAGCATTAAAGGGTGGAAGCGACGTCAAACATCACTTACGCCCATAGCTCTTAACCACTTGACAAAGTGGCTCGATATTGCAAACCGGCGTCATATGATGGCGGCTGCGATATCTCTCACTGTGAGCGCGTGTGCTAACTGTGTTCGGGGGAGGCCAGGGAGCGGGTAGGGCGGACTCAATCGCCGCCGGCTACCCGCGATGCCCCCCCCCACAGTGAAAGAACGGAGGTCCGCGTAAGCAAACACAGATCTCCGTTCTGTTAGAGGGGGAAGGGCTGTGATCACAGGATTCCTGTATATGGAAGCCATGGTCACTCCCTTCCCCCAGCCAGGCAAGCCCACATACAGTTAGAACACACCCAAGGAACACAGTTAACCCTTAGAACGTCCCCTCCAGGTTAACCCCTTAACCGCCAATGGTATTTACACAGTAATCATTGCATTTTTATAGCAGTGATCGCTGTATAAATGCCAATGGTCCCAAAAAAGTGTCAAAATGGTCCGACATGGCCGCTGCAATATCGCTGTACCACTAAAAATTGTAGATCACCGCCTTTACTAGTAAAAAATAAAATAAAAACCCCAGAAATGAATTCTCATCATCCGTAAACGTGGCAACTTTTGCGCAAACCAATCAATAAACGCTGATTGCCATTTTTTTTACCAAAAATATGAGGAAGACTATAAATCGGCCAAAACCGATGGAAAAAAATGTTTTTTTATAATTTTTTTGGATTTGTATTTTAGCAAAAAGTAAGAAATTTTTTTTTTTTTTTTTTGCAAAATTGTTGCTCTTCTTCTGTTTATAGTGGCGATCAGAAATGACGCAGAGGTGATCAAATACCACCAAAAGAAATCTCTATTTGTGGGAAAAAAAGGATGTAAATTTTGTTTGGGTACAGCGTCGCACAACCGTGCAATTGTCAGTTAAAGCGACGCAGTGCCGAATCGCAATAAGTGCTCTGGTCCTAAAGTGGGAAATCCTTCCGGGGCTGAAGTGGTTAAAGAAGAAAATTATTTTTTTAAGTGATTTTTTTTTATTGCATTTAAGTGTAAATATGAGATCTGAGGTCTTTTTGACCCCAGATCTCATATTTAAGAGGTCCCGGCATGCTCTTTTCTATTCTACCTTTTCTGTAAAAGGAATAAAAGCGATCAAACATTTTTTTTTAAAAGAACAGTGTAAAAATAGAAAGTAAAATAAATAAGAAAAAAAAAGTAAAGCGCCCTGTCCCGCCGAGTTCGCGCGCAGAAGTGAACGCATACGTAAGTCACGCCCACATATGAAAACGGTGTTCAAACCACACATGTGAGGTATGGCTGCGATCGTTAGAGCGAGACCAATAAGTTTAGCACTAGAACTTCTCTGTAACTCAAAACTGGTAACCTGTAGAAATTTTTAAACATCACCGATGGAGATTTTTAAGTGCCAAAGTTTGTCACCATTCCACGAGCGGGCGCAATTTTGAAGCATGACATGTTGGGTATCAATTTACTCATCGTAACATTATCTTTCACAATATTGACTAACTTTACTGTTGTCTTATTTTTTTAAAACAAAGGGGCGTGTAAGACCACTGCGCAAATACGGTGCAACATAAAGTTTTGCAACGACCACCATTTTATTCTCTACAGTGTTTGAAAAAATATATATATAATGTTTTGGGGTTATAAGTCATTTTCTAGCAAAAAAATGATTTTAACTTGTAAACACCGAATCTCAAAAAGAGGCACGGTCCTTAAGTGGTTAAAGAGGCATGGTAGGGGGTGTTTCCTATTCCTACTTACTTTTGCTAATAGGTGTCCTTCATTCTTATCACAAAAAGTTGGGAGGTATGGGTCTAGGAATCAGTAGTTGGTAAAAGCAGGATCTGTATTAAAAAAATCCCCAAAACCTTAATTTTGGAAAACATGCTAACAATAGCAGCTTTCAGATTTCTGCCCTTGCAGAGTCAAATTAATTTATCACAAGGATCCTTGCTTTACTGAGTATGCTCTTACTGTAGAGGCCTTCTTTGGCCCTTGGACCATATGCTAGTTCCATGTTAGCCATGCTGCACAGAACTAACTTGTAGTTGAGGGGTAGCATTGTCCACCTAGGACAGGAAGTGTGTTAGGACTAACACAGAATACATCTTTCTTCCCGCTTCTCTGAAACATAGAGAGGAGGTTTTCTGTAGTTTACCAAGAGAAGCGGGCAAGAATTATAACAATGCTTGAGATTTCAATTCATCAAAGGCACTGTGTTGAATCAATACAGAAAAAGATTAGCTCTCTGCATTTCTGGCAGGTATTTTTGCACTTATTCAACAGATTTAACAAAACATTTTCAATGTTATATATTTAACAGACCAAAAGCGAGCAAATAAAAGAGTTTGTCGTTGGGGTTTACATACACTTTACCTTTTTTTTTTCAAAGATAAGTGATATAACCATGGCTTTAAAAAGCTGGTGCCAAAGAAACTGGTGTCTCAGTGTGTTGAAGCGGACCTTCTCCCTCCCAGTGAACCTCCTCTCCTCTCCACTCTGCCCCCCCACCAACAGTGATATTGGGTTCATTTTTTTGTTTACTTACTGTGTTTTCTGGCTTAAAAGGCTCACCCTGCTCCCCAACATCCGGAATTCACCTAGGCAAATGATGCGGTGCCCTCAGTGCTTTCCGGGATGCATGACATGCAGTTCCATTCAGTAAGCAGGATGGAGTGGGCCTAACGGCGCCTGAACCCAGACGAGCAGTTGTCACAGGCAACATGCAGGTGCCGGACCCGTGTAGCAGCTGCAGAGCCTCTGCAGTAGGCTACATACAATTATATATAGCCTGATGGTATTTGTGGTGGATAACCTTCCTCTCAATCACTGCAGTTGTAAAAGAAGACTATATTCTATTTTTGTAGTATGTACGTGAAAGCAATTTTTCATGAAACATTAAAATTTTTGCATGCTTACTGTTCCTTATTTTCATAACTGTTTTTATATACAGTCGACATAGGTGTAGATTTTATTTTTAATGTGGGGGAGGGTAAATGTCAGCCCTTCATCTGTTGTAGAACTAGGAAAGTCTCATCATGCCTCTGGAAGTCATGCTTGTGGCTATCCGAGTCTTGCAAAGCATCATGGATGTGATAGTTCCACAACCATTGAAGGGCCAAAGTTTGCCTACCCCTGTTTTATATATATATATATATATATATATATATATATATATGTTTGGTTCACGCCAGAACTCTTGCAAAAGTTCAGACACGAATGACAAACCGCTTTGAAGTCTCTGGGACCCAAACAGGGAAAATCAAAAGCCCCCGTTTTGAAGGCTTATATGCAAGATATTGGCCATAAAAAGGGTATGGGGGCCTGGACCTGCCCTGGGGGATATGTACCAATGCAATAAAACATTTTTTTGTTTTTAAAAGCGCACTGATTTTAATGATGCTTAAAGTGAAACAATAAAAATGGAAACTTCCTTTAAATACCCCCTTAGTCTGCCTGTAAATTGGCCCATCTGTACCATGTCTATAATCTGCTGCAGCAAAACTGGCATTTATAAAGAAAAAGCAAGCTTTCTTTATTTAGTAAGCAAGAGCTTGGGGAGGCAGTCTGTATGATGTAGCCAGAATTTAGTGCACTCGGAACAAGATTAGGGATTTTTTGGATAGATTCTGGTGTCTCTTTGGCAGACTTTAGATGGAAATAACAAAGTTTTGCACCACAGCCTTTTGTGAAAAAGCCAAATTATACACTCGGGTCAAGATTAACATTTTTTTTAGATAAAGTCTGGTGTCTCTTTCACAGACTTTGGATAGAAGTAACAGTTGCAGAAAAAAATTATCTTTGCTTATTGTTAGTGCCTTCGCCCCATAACCTTCTAGAGGTAGTCTTGATGAAAGCAAGAATTGGCCTTGCTGTAAAAAAGTTTAATTTAACGCCCCTGTCAAACAGTTGCAGAAAAATTAGTCTTTGGGCGTTGTTGGTGCCCTTACCCTGTAACCTTCTAGAGGTTGTCTTGATGAAAGCAAGAATTGGCCTTGCTATAAAAAGTTTCAATTTGACGCCCCTGTCACACAGCTGTGGAAAACGTAGTCTTTGAGTGTTGTTGGTGCCTTCAACCCATAACCATCTAGAGGTAGTCTTGATGAAAGCAAGAATTGGCCTTTCTGTTAAAAATTTAAATTTGATGCACCTGTTAAACAGGTTTGAAAAAATTGGTTCTTGGGTGTTAATTGTGCCCGTGAAACCTATACCAAAAAATTACTTCAAGATAAAATCAACACCCACAAAACTACGCAGCCTCTATAGACAGTCTTGCAGAGATTCACAATCCCAATAACACTTAATCAGCGACATCTGCATCAGAGGCTTAATTGCTGCTGCTAATACAGGACTGATTCATTTTTACAAAATTCTGTGGACAGAAGCGCTCTTTTTTCTATCACAAAACCTTCGGCATCGCTGAATGCCCGTTCGGAAAGCACACTGTGTGCAGGGCAGCCCAGCAGCTCAATTGCATACTGGGCAAGTTCTGGCCAGTGGTCTATTCTCATGACCCAGAAACCCAGTGGATCGTTTACTGGAAACCTCTCCATGTCTGTTTTCGCCTCTAGATAATCTTCCACCATTTGATACAGACGCTGCTGATGGAATGTTGAAGCTGACAGCCCTGGGCACCAAGGACTAAAAACATTTTTAAAAGGCATCACTGAAGAGGCCCCCTTCTCCACCGCTCCTCCTCTCACCAACAGAAGCCTCAAAACTAGCTTTTCCATTAGACTGCAACCTACCAGAATCTAGAAAAGCATTACATAAATTCCTCTTTAAGGCATCCTCAAGATATTTCATCCTCTGCTCCCTGAGACTTTCCCCTTGTAATGGTTTTCAAGGAGGGTTGCCTACCAATAATGATCCTTATCCCTGATGCCACAAATTCTCGAGTCCTTTCTAGACTTTGAAGAATTAGGGAGCCCATGCACTGCAAGTTTGCGGAGGCATGAGGAGCATGAGAAGCAGAATCCTCGAAGATGTATGTTTTCCTTTGTTTAATGCCTGCAAAACTGCCATAATCCTTCTCCTCCCTCTCCTCTTTTGTGTTCTGTGGCATTGCAAAAATGGTATCTGCATTAAGCAGGCCTGTCCATAATGCCTCACAGAGTCTGCTCCAGTAGGAACACAACGTGGATTGTGTCACTGATGCATGCATTGTGACGGCTCTCCATCCTTGTCACCTCCTCAAATGGTGACAGTACAGTGCATGCATCCTTTATCAGCAGCCATTGGCATGGGGAAAAAAGCTGAGCCGAACTGAGCCTGTCGTTGTGCCATACTCACACAGGTACTAGTTGATGGCCCTCTGCTGCATGTGCAGCCGCTGCAGTATTGCCAAAGTTGAGTGCATTGTGGTGGGCATATAACAAATCAGGCAGAATTGCTGCTGAGCTCCAGCCAACCAAACGCTGGCTGTGTGTGACCGCCTGAAATGGCTACAGACTCTTCTGGCCTGCTTTAGAAGATCTTGCAAATCTGGGTCCCTGTTTAAGAAATGCTGCACCACCAAATTTAGAACATGTGCCAGTCATGACACATGTGTCAACATTCCCTGTCGTAAGGCGGAGAGAAGGATGGTGCCATTATCCCACACCACCATTCCTGGCTTGAGCTTCCATTGTGTGAACCACCTCTGGCCTGCTCCTGCAGAGCTGAAAGAATCTCTGCTCTGATGTGACTCCTGTCCCCTAGACAGACCAGCTGAAGCATTGCATCGCATCTTTTAGCCTGACTCAACTGGCCCCTTGAATGCTTAGGGGGTACTGGTGGCTCATAGAACAATCCAGCAGAGGAGAGTATGGAGGGGGAGGGGGAGGGGTGGAGCTAACAAATCTTGCATCATCACCACCAGCTATATGGAGACATGGGGCAAAACAAGCTCCAGCACTGAGCCCTGTCCTGCATCCTTCCTAGTTGCAAACAAAGTTACCCAGTGTGTTGTGAATGAAATACATCGTCCCTGACCATGCTTGCTGGACCACGAGTCAGCAGTAAGGTGGACCTTGTGGCTGATTGCCCTGCCCAACAATGTCAAAATATTGCCTTCCACGTGATAGTACAGAGCTGGAATGGCCTTCGTGAAAAGAAATAGGAGCCTGCCATTGTGGTACAGCACATTCTGCAAATTCACGGAAGGGGGCAGAATCCACTAGATGGAAAGACAGGAGTTGTAAAACCAGCAATATGGACAAGATGGAATTTAGATGCCGGGCATATGGGTGGCAGGGAGTGTATTTTTGTTTGCACTGCAGCAGCTGGGGCAGAGAAATTTGCCTGCTATACTCTACAGCTGGTGTTGTTCTGCTGGCAGACATGTTGCAAGGATCTGTGACACCCTTTGCTATACCATTATCCCTGTCAGTGAAGGCTGATGAGAGGTCATGAAATATAGCGGGGTAAACATACAAATGAAAGGTGAGGAGTAAGGAGGAGAACAATTGTGTGCCTTGTGTGTGGCTTTCAGGTGCTCTTGCCAATGGGCTGAGTGGTGGCAGGTTAAATGCCTTGTCAAGCATCTGGCTGGTGTTTTTGCCATGCTTGATCTGCTTGTGGCACAGATTGCAAATTGCAACAGTGCAATCGGCTGCACATCTGCTGAAAAAGGCTGAAAGTAGGCCGAGAGATGATAGCAATACAATTGGATGGAATAGCGTGGCTGCTCTTTACTCTTCCATGATGCCTGCCTCTAGAGGACATCCTGTCTCGTTAGGGTTGTTTCTCCCCTCAGTTTCTTCCTCTGCTCTATCCAGCACCCAAGTCATGCCAGTGACCTCATTATCAGCATCCCCTCCATCCTCATCACCACAGGAGCCAACTTGGCAATACGCTCCAGCTGGGCAAACATGACTGCCAATTTGTTGTTTATCAGTGTTCTCCCTCTCTGTTGGCACATGTTCGTCCCTTTCTCTACCTCAGAACCAACATCTGAATCAAGTAATGTCCGTGCATCCTCAAGTAGCAAGTGGCTGATGCTGTGTTTAAATAATTGAGCTGACTCCTCCATGCATGATGCTGGGGATATGGCAGGAGTAGCTGTGGACAAGGAGGCTGAATAAGCCACTCTGACAGCTGCAGTGGACTGCTCACTAGTGCCAGCTTAAAGGGTCATAGAGGATGAGGAGGATGATGATTGTTTAGTAAGCCAGTCCACCACCTCCTCTATATTCTGTGGCTGGATAGCACAGGCAACATTGCTTCATTCTGTGACAGCTAGTTCTGCTGCCACTTATCCATTACCAATTGGTCTATCCTTTTGATTTTTTCAGTTCCAGCCTCCTGTAGGCTTTGAGCTGCTGTTCCATTATTGCTATGAGGAGACAGCCACCTCCCTTCCCCTTTTCCTGTTAATTAGCCAATAGTAGTTGGCTTCGCCCTGCTCACTTCTAATTGTTTTTTTTTCTCTGAATGTGTATATATATATCCTTCTCATCGTGTAGGGCGGGATAGCCTGATGAAGGAGGCGGTGCCTCAGAAACATGTTGCGGCCCGCCCCCCCTTCTTTTCTACCAGCCTGTGGACACTGGATGCTCCCGGCGTGTGCTATTGCGACTATTCTCCAGTTCATCAAGACCACTGCCCCATTCTACCTGCCCTGTGGGCCCTATACAGCATTTTTAGATGTAAATGCTATCAAAATAAATTACGGTTTATGTTTGACATATCCTGATCAGATGCCCTCCTTTATTGTTCACATGCCTTGAGGGGACCCCATACCCATCGAGGAGCTGCCAGTGGCTGCACACATCTTTTCTCCTATCATACTTACCACCCTCCTGCATATGTCTTCTACGGATTTTAAATGACTATTTGTCTGCAAGTGGAGCGCTGACTCACCTGCTAATTTAGTGAGTGATTTGTGTTGTTGTAGCACTGGCAACATCACTAAACAGAGACAAAGGTGTCCTGCCTGAGGACAGACCACGTCCAACGTTGCCTGTGGACACAGACGCTGCTGGCCCCCTTATTGTGGCATGGGAATGTCTGCCTATCCTTGTTGGCCTCCCAGACATGATGGGGGGCTTATTACCCATTTTTTATAGATACTGGGAAATGTGTAATTTGATGCACTTTATTCAATGAAAAGTGGTGTTTGGTACACTTTAAATAGAGCACTGACGCTGACAGAAATATAAAAACTATAAAAAAAATAAAAAAGGGGGAGCACCACATCGCAGTCTAAAAAACTGCAGCTGACAATTTAAAAAAAGAGGGGCAATCAGGGGACAAAAAAGACACAAAAAAACAAAACAAAAGAAAAAACGCAGCAACCAAAAAAAAAAAGGGGGGGTATACAGCACTGTATACAGCACTAAATGTAAAGTAATGCTGTGTTAAACACTGCACTACACTAACGCACTTCACTGACACACTATTCTCACACACTATACTAACAATACACTAACACTCTGCACTCAAGAGTCACAATAAGTGAACACACTATCTGCTAGTAGCAAAACAAGCCCTGCTCTATCTATCTCCACTCCAACACACAACAAGAGCTGGCTATTTGAAGTTAGCTTTTATAGTGTGGGGTGGGACTATGAGTACTGAGCCGTGATTGGAGAAAGTAGTCATCACTTTGTCTAATCAGGGCTCTGACAGTGCTAATTGGTAAAGCCGTGCACCTGACCAGCGGTCAAGTGCAAGGCTTCATCTAATTAGGGCCCTAGAATGCACTGTGAAGCGCGCAGTGCATTATGGGGCGCTCGGCGGGTGAACATTCTTGCTGAGCTACCCCCAAATTTGTATGTTTGCTGAATGGTCACAGGCAAACTTCGGGTCAAACTTATGCTAATCTCGAACTGTTTTCCCATTTCTATATATAAACTCTCCATATTCCAGAGAGGACTGTCAGCATGCTTGTTAAACAAGTGCTAGGATAAAATATATGCCACATACAGAATGTGCTAAGCGGACAAATTGATTTGCATTCAGGTAGAACGATGGCCTGGAATTAACATAAGGCAAACTAGCCCTGCAGAAACATATATATGACTTTTCCCTGTAAAGTTATTAGACACATATTTGTCCCCATCAGTAGAAACAACTTATTTGAACAATACTGTCAACTTATTCTAAGACAGGTCATAAATAGTAAAACAAGTATTTTGTTCTGAGTAAGGCTTTTTGCACATTGAAGTAAGAGACACCACATTTTTTACTGATTTGAATATAGAAATATTGTATGTCTATCTAACAATGGCACACAGCTGCGTAAAGATCAGTTAAACAGCGATGAGTACAGAGCCGTAAAACAAAAATAGAAAATGTTACAATCAAATGCAGTCATTTATGTGTATATACTGTGCAAAAGTTTTAGGCAGGTGTGAATAAATGCTGTGATTTAAGAATGTTTTTAGAAATAGAAGTGTTATTAGTTTATTTTTTATCAATTAACAAAATGGAAAGTAAATGAAAAGAAGAGAAATCCAAATCAAATCAATATTTGGTGTGGCCACCCATTGCCTTCAAAGCACCATCAGTTCTTCTAGGTACACTTGCACACAGTTTTTTGAAGGAACTCAACAAAATGTTCAGCAAGATGTTCCAAACATCTTGGAGAACTAACCACAGATCTTCTGTGGATGTAGGCTGCCTCCAATCCTTCTGTCTCTTCATGTAATCCTAGACAGACTCGATGATGTGCAGATCAGGGCTCTGTGGGGGCCAAACCATCACTTCCACTCCTTGTTCTTATTTACACTGAAGAGATTTCTTAATTGCATTGGCTGTACAGTATGTTTGGGGTTGTTGTCTTGCTGCAGAATAAAGTTGAGGCCAATCATACGCTTCCCTGATGGTATGGCATGATGGCTAAGTATCTGCCTGTATTTCTCAGCATTGAGGACACCATTGATCCTGACCACATCTCCAGCTCTTTGCAGAAATGCAGCCCCTAACTTGCAAGGAACCTCCACCATGCTTCGCTGTTGCCTGCAGACAATCATTATTGTACCACTCTCCACCACTTTGTGAACAAACTGCCTCCTGGTACTGCTTATATTTCAAATTTTAACTCATCAGTCCAGAGCACCAGCTGCCATTTTTCTGCATCCCAGTTCCTACGTTTTCATGCACAGTTGAATTGCTTAGCCTTGTTTCCACATCGGAGGAATGGCTTTTTGGTCACAATTCTTCCATGAAGACCACTTCTGGCCAGACTTCTCTGGACAGTAGACGGGTGTACCCGAGTCCCAATTTTTTTTCCAAGAGTTCTGTGCTGATGACACTGCTGGACAGCTTGTGATATCGAAGGAAATTAAGCATGATGTGTCCTGAAACTGCTACATTAAGTTTCCTTGGCTGACCACTGCACCTACGGGCCTGACCCGATCAATGATGTCCTCAATTCTGAGAAATACAGGCAGATACTAATTTATTCTGCAGCAGGACAATGACCCCAAACATACAAACAATGTAATTAACAACTATCATCAGCGTATAGAAGAACAAGGAGTCCTGGAAGTGATGGTTTGGCCCCCATGGAGCCCTGATCTCAACATCATCATGTCTGTCTGGAATTACATGAAGAGACAGAAGGATTTGAGGCAGTCTACATCCACAGAAAAGTGGTGATTAGTTCTCCAAGATGTTTGAAGCAACCTACTTGCTGAGGTCCTTCAAAAACTGTGTGCAAGTGCACCTAGAAGACTTGATGCTGGTTTGAAGCCAAAGAGTAGTCACACCAAATATTGATTTGATTTCGATTTTTCTTCTGTTCACTCATTTTGCATTTTGTAAATTGATAAAAATAAACAATTAAAAGCATTTTTACTTTATATAATTTCTTCACACCTGCCTAAAAATGTGCACAGTACTGTACATGTGTATATTGCAGCACTGACAATGAAGAAGAATTTTACACTTGTATACGCACACATTTACATGCCTTTACACACATTTATGCAAGGTCTTTTATAGAATATTTTACCCAGGATCTTTCTGTCAACAATCCTATAAGTCCTTGTTCACACGACCGTGAACTTTTACTGAATTTACTAGCTCTACTGATGTTATAACACGTGTTTCTAGGAGAAAAGTTCCCGCTTAATGACCAGTAGAATGCTTGCATAAAGATGTGTTTAAATGCATAAAGACACATATGTGTACATAATTTGTTTTTATGATTCTTTATTTTACACGCTTACAAACGTATATACATGCGTTTTTGCGCATAAGCAGACTTTTGAATTCTGAGTAAAGCACATACCATGTATCCTTATAAAGCAGGCAGAACATGCTACATAGTAAATATAGCTGC
>BLSH010399117.1:725684-744587 GCA_018402905.1 Glandirana rugosa
CCCCACCCAGTACGTGTTATTTTTTTTTCGGGAGTCTTTTTACCCCCCCCCCCCATACCCCAAACAGCTCTGTACTCTTTTAGAGATAATGCTGCTTAGTCACATTTTTCTGAGGGCTTTTTTTTTATTGTGCATGACCCACCCCAAAAACATTTTTTTTTTTATTCATTGAACTATAGTGAGTCCTCTCTTGAAATCCCCTGCACCCCCTTTTCCTTATAATTAATTTTACATATTTTGCCACAAATATCCAGAGGCGGATAACAGAGGAAACAATTTAAATTAAATGAAGACAGTTTGTACAATCAGAGGCTTGGTTCTGTCCCTCTATCCTTCCTCTCCTAGGTACTGACCAACAATGCTATTTTGTTAAATACAGCTCTGTTCCCATGTACATAAGCATACAGGCTATACAAAGATTTTTAAAAAAACATTAGCATGCCAATAAGATTATTAATCTTGTCACCTATACATATATTTTATATAAAAATTCAAACAACTTTATATCTTTTTGATGCCCAATTGAAGTTTCAAGAAAAAATATCTACAGTAAAACCTTGGAGTGCGAGCATAATTTGTTCCGGAAACATGCTTGTAATCCAAATCACTCTTATATCAAAGTGAATTTCCCCATTAGAAATAATGGAAACTCAGATAATTAGTTCCACAACCATTTATTCATAAGTCCTGCAGTTTATAGAACATATAAAAAGATTATAGCAATGTGATAGGTTGTGTAACCATAAAATGTCCATCCACAAATGGCTGCCTCCACAAGGAGATCAGAAACAAAATCCAGCAGGAGCTACAGAGTATAAAAGAGAAGAGAGGCGCCTCTAAGTTTAGCAATATGGTTACATTTAATGAAGGTACAACATTTAGCAACTCACATGGTTGATGATTAAAACAGGCACATCTAAGTATGCGGGCATCCAGGGTAAAGCTGTCCACATAGACCAGGGGTGTCAAACTTGATTTCATCGTGGGCCATATCAGCATTATGGTCGTCCTAAAAGGGCCGGTTGTATATGTAAGACTAGATGCCAAGAGCATCCCCCCCCCCACCATCAGAAGTTAAGGGTTCCCCACCCTTCCTTGCATCACAATGGGGGCAGAGTTGGGAAGCAGAAAGAGCAGGGTCTAGAGGAGGACCAGAGGAGAGCTGGAGTCTTCTGAATGCTGAGACCAGGGGAGGGGAATATGAGGGGGTGCTGCAGCTGCACGGAGTGGAGCAGGAGCTGAAGGAGTTCTGTCCTCCACTCTGCGGCCGACTGTTGAGACAGGGGGTGGTGGAGATGAGGGGAGTGCTGCAGCTGCAGGAAAGGTGTGAGTGAGGGCCACATAAAATGACCCGGAGGGCCGGATTTGGCCCCCGGGCCTTGTGTTTGACACCTGTGACATAGACCATCCGCTACACCACTGGCACTGACCGCTGTCAGTCTGCAATCGTGACCGGAAAGACTACCCTGCAGTAGAGCGATCTGAAAGCGAGGCTTGAAGCACTCATGGAGCGTGTGGAAGGGATGACATGGATGGCAGTGCAGAGGATGGTCTATGTGGACAGCTTTACCCCAGATGCCTGCATACTTAAATGTGCCTGTTTTAATCATCAACCATGTGAGTTGCTAAATGTTGTACCTTCATTAAATGTAACCATATTGAAACACATAGAGGTGCCTCTCTCTCTTTTATACTCAGTTGTGAAGTGACGCTACTTGTATATCAAGCCATTAACTTGGTATTACCAAGTTAAAATTCATTTTAAAAAATGTCCTCATCCTGTAAAACACTCGCAGACCAAGTTACTCACAATCCAAGGTTTTACTGTATTTCAACTGGGATGGCACAAAAACTATGATTTTTAAATGTCTTACTGTAATTTTTTTTTTTTTTTAACCGAGACCCATTACCATTCCAAACACCTCTCTCCTAGGCAGCAGGCTGCAGAAAAGTGCCAATAGTTTCTAGCTGCCGTCTCACATGGCCCCTGCACACCTACAGTGCTGGCATTGGCAAAGCTCACACATTTTACCGTTTGCAGTGTTCTAGCTCTGAGTCAGCAAGAAGGGAGCATCAGACCACGGCAAAGAGACTGCTACTCACACACAGAGAACACCAGCACTTCTCTGCAGCATGCTGCCTAGGAGACAGAAGTTGTGACCGGTGTTGAGTCTCTATTATAAAGAAGATAACAGTAAGACATTTAAACATCAGTTTTTATGCATCCTGAATTATAGATTTTTGTGCCTAAACTGGCCCTTGAAAGTGATTACAGACATTAATTAATGACCTGCTTATTTTTTAAAGATTCACAAGCAGGTATGCTGTTATTAACCAAGTGTGGAGAGAACAAATTTTGCAGACATCCCCAGTATCAATATTGCAGGAATGATGGCAATTTTAGAGAGAAATTCACCTCAGCCAATTGACCACCCCTTTCCTTAAAATAAGTCATCTATGGGTTTTCTTCCACAGTTGAAAGGTACCCAAGGCCATTGCTCAGTCTAACTCAAGCTAACCGAAACTGACCAGGTTTGGTTTACTTAAATTTGCACTCGTATGAAAAATCCACAGACTGAAACAGAAAAACACAGACCCGGAAGACAAATATACAATACAAAATGTAATCTTTATTCTTTTGGCTTGTTTGTAATGTAGTTAGCTGTAACTTTAGGTAATAGCATTTTCCTGCATGCAGTTCACAGTACACTACAAGTCATTATTCCTGGAAAGCAAAGGAGTCTACATTGAATGTCATCGTGTGTCCGAAACAGAACTGAAGGTAACATGGTGTCGTAAGCAAAGTCATGTTCTTTTGGAGAAATTAAGCATGTGGATCCCACACATTGGCTAAACATTCCAGTGCAGCATGAATTAACAATAGTAGAATGAGTAATTCAGTTAGACTTTAGAAAACAAAAAGTAAACTATACTTAAGTCTAATCTGCGCCTTGCCAGCTTTGGATAAACTGCATTTCCTAGAAGGTTTTATTCAGGATTTTTAAACTGACAGCACATTCCAAAATTTGCAGCTTAAAGAGCACCTGTTAGCTGCACAAAAGTGCCAGAGCCATTATTATCCAGCACAAAGTCAATCCATTAAAAATTAGAGGCACAGTGGAGGTAGCCATTTTGAGCTGAGGTAGTATTCAAAGGAATGCAATCAATAACATCTCTAGAAGCCCTTCATGTAACTGAGGCCTTTAGTGCTTCAGTTATGGTGTTGTATCCAATAATTAACAGTTAGCATTCCAGTGGATATTGCCTCAGCTCTGGATAACCCAGAAAGTGCCTTTGATTTTTATGGTTTTTGGTCAATACAGAGCAACTTTCTAATGACTTTTACATCATTGTTGCTTAATTTTAAAGACAAACACCTTGGTACTGGGGCTACTTGTTGGTCGGCATTCAGGCCCCACGTTCCATTAAGATCTCAAGCCCACAAATTACCATAAGCCAATTATGTACCAATTTTGACCCATAAATGTCCATGTACAGAGCCAGATGCCCTATCACGGCTGTTAGAGCAGCAGGTTGCCTAAACCATATGCAAATCAACCAAAAATACAACTATATTTAACCTTTTCAGCCATCACTTTATGAAAGAACTTGTTGCTCAAGTATGCGGATTACCCTGGTGCTAAAAAGGTTAAATCCCTGATGCAGGCATATCTCACAGTTTCTGCATATTTAACCTGGTGTTTTCTAAAGTACATCTTCAATATAAACATATTTTTCTTGTGCGAGCTGTGGTCCCCAATTTCACACATTTACTTTCACATTCAACATGTGCACCAAAAGAAAACCCCCAAAAATTATAATAAAATAGCAAAATTTACAACTCTCTTAATTTGTTTATTTGCAAAGCTCTCCAATTTAATAGTGCTAAGTGTGGGCGAGTACGAAAAGTGACCACAACATTAACCCCTGAAGTTTAGTTCATTTTTTTTTCTTCTCTTCTCTTATGTACAAAATGCTGAAAAATAAAGCTAAATGAATATTTACAGTATTTATAGAATCCGTTTGTTAAAAACTCTTGTGTCCTTGAATGCAGTTTGCAACATTTCCAATTTTTTGTCTAGATCAATACAAAACGCTTCGTAACAAAAGCAAAAATAACAGAATGCAAAAAAACACAAGAAGAAAAACAAAAATAAGATGGAACATAAAAGAAAAGCTGCAAACTATTGCTTAACCTGTTCGAACTGCAGAGCAGATGCAAAGAGGTTAACAACAAAGAAATCAAACCTCACTGAACAGTTTGTCTTACTTAACCAACGACGTATGGCTTTCCATAATATACTGCTGGACGGTGGGGAAATAAAACATCATAAGCAGCCCAGGCAATATGAACATGCACCTGTGATAGAGTCCATACTATTTATATTGGTACAGAATATTTTTTTTCTATTATTTTCCAGAAGCTTGCAAACTACACATAATGTGGTACATATTTGATGCAATAAATACTGTGCCCAAATCATTATTTCCTTGCTCAAACATCCACCACGTAGTAAAGGAGCTATTTACATACTGTAACACAGGCAATTCCATTGGCTTTTACAAAGTCAACCTTGCTGACAAGCTGAAGATGGCCAAACAATAATGCAGGATAAAGCCTAAAAAATGGATTTTGGTCAACCTGTGCAGTCAAATAAATAAATTTCACTCAAACCAAGTTGTAAATGTAATTAATCCCTTCAGGCACCAAAACTTTGCCAATTTCTTGCATACAAATGATTCTATCTTCCCCGTGACATGGGGTTCAATTGGGGCAAAACAGGCACCTTTCAACTTTGTTTATGTGACACTGCATGAACAGTTAAGCACCTCAACAAATAGTGTCACATAATGGTCATCTTTTTTTAAGCTCTATGTTTTTATTTTTTTTTATTTTTTTTTTCCCCATGCATGACCTATGAGCCTGGCATGCGTTCATGCAATCACTTTTCTTCATATATGTTATAGAGAAAGATATTGAAGAACACCTGGTTCCCATACCTTTGAAGTCGTTATTATCAGCTCCTTCCCAACATAAAACCCATTTACAAAAATAGTCGCATATAATTGTAGAGAACCTATGAATTCAAAAAAAGGATGAATCCATAAACATAGAACTTGTAAACATATGGCAATTATGGCAGTTGAAATGCAAACAGTGGATACAAGTACTTTACTAAAGTGTTCAACACACAAAAAGAAACAATAGGTTTGTATCCCACAAAATGGTCCCCATTCCGCACAGTCTGAGTAGCCATTTTGACTATCCTCTTCAGCAGTGTCAGCTGGGAAGTCAACCCCTTTACTTCCTAAGTGGCCAGCAAAACATCCCTGGGCGATGCATTGCAAACCTCTATAGCAGTGAAGTGGTTAAAACAGTAACCTCCAGTCAAGGGCATCGAGCGTCTTTGTAGTCCATTCCTGACAGGGGGTCACTGTCGTACTGTAGGCACTGACCATAAGTACATAATTTTAAGAACTGTCAGTTTGGCATAATTCTCTGAAAGGAGTCCTGCTGACATAAATAATGTTCACAGGCTGTAAACATTTTGCCACAAAAGGTTACTTCTTACGCTCCCTGATATCTTTTGCCCTGTCTTCTTTCTCTGTTTTGTCTTTTTCATGTTTCTCTTTGTCTGGTTTTGTAACACTGTCATAAGATGGGGGAGATGTTGTTGAGGGTGTTATGTCCACTTTGTCTGTTGTAGAGTTCCCATTGAGTCGATCGCTCAGTACATCCTTTCGTGTTATTAGACTGTCTCCATCTTTGTCTTTACCATGATTGTACAGAAAGGAAGCACGATTTATGGTTTTCCTCAAAATATAACTTCGAAAGGCGCGCTGGATCACAACAGCAGACAGTTCCTCTTGTTTTCTACGTAATGTAGAAGTGATTGGTTCATAGGAGACCTTTGAAGGGTTGGAAGCCATGAAACGTTCCTCCATTGGTTGGCGGAGATTATCCATTTCGTCTCCTTCTCCCAACACTCGCTTTGTAAAAGCAAACAGGATGTCAAGGCAGTGAATTCTGTCACCACTTACCATGGGAAGATCCATTGCAATAAGCTGTACATTGTTTGGTTTCTGCATACGAAGAGGTGGATCTAGAGCATCGGCAAAGTCAGTCAACTTATTGTATTGAATGAACTGTGTTGCATCTGGATCAAACTTTTCCCAGACTTCATAGAACATTTCAAAGTCATCCTCTCCAAGAGGTTCTGCACTTTCCTCTGTTGCAACACCAAAGTTCTCTAAAATTACAGCGATATACATGTTTACCACCACTAAAAAGGATATGATGATATAACTTACAAAGAAGAAAATCCCAACAGAGGGGTTACCACAATCCCCTTTTACAGAACTTCCAGGATGTTCTACAGCTGGATCACAGTCTGGGTATTTACTGTTTAGAATAGGTGCTAACAAGCCATCCCACCCAGCTGATGTTGTAATCATGAATAAACAAATCATACTGTTGCCAAAAGTTTCAAAATTGTACATGTCATCAATGCCACTTTCCTTCTTGACATAGGCAAAGTTGGACATTCCAAAGATAGCATAAATGAACATCACAAGGAAAAGTAGTAATCCTATGTTAAACAAAGCAGGAAGTGACATCATCAAAGCAAACAGCAAAGTACGAATGCCTTTTGCTCCTTTGATGAGACGCAGGATACGTCCTATTCTGGCAAGTCTTATTACTCTGAACAGGGTTGGTGATACAAAGTATTTTTCAATCAGATCAGCAAGGAACATACCTATGGGCAAAAGGAGGAAATGCAAAAATGAGCATACATACAATATATTAAACAAACATAAGACTTCAATAAAATTTTGCAAAGCAGAGTTGGAAGGCTCCACTAGAAATTGTCAGAATTAATTAAAGTAGATCTAATCCAAATCACTTTAAAGCTTAAAGCCACTGTACCTGTTAGCTGCAGGCAGCTTGATCCTGTAGAAATCGGTGCAGGGATGTCCCTTTCCTGCTGTTGAACCTCCAGTGTTGCAGGGGTTAAAATATAACTTTTTTTTTCCATTTTGGATAGAGTAGGGGAGGGTAATAATAACCCATTGTGGAGATTTCCCTTCACTTCCTGCCCCACAGTCAAACAGGAAGTGAGAGGAAATCCCTGCAAATTAAGGGAATACCTTGGGGACCTCCAGGTCACCAGAACCAGTGTCCCCATTGGAAGATTTCCCCTCTATTACTTTACTGGGGACAACCAGAAATGTGGGGTTTTCTTTACTTTCACTTTCAATGATAATAGTAAACAGGACAAATACAGAGGGTGAATCTCCCTAACGGGGACACAGACAACCATAAAAACCTGACAGGGGGTCTAATCCCTCATCACTCTATCCAAAACTAAAAAAAAATGTTTAGCCTTTAGTTATACTTTAATAGCTTCAGGTCTCCTGTGAAAATGCTGTAAAAAAGTTCATGATAAGGACCCGCCCCCTCCTCATTCGTTGATAAATTTTCTTTCATTGATCTCACCACCTGCAACATGATCTGTGAATGAAGGCGAGAGTCATCAGACTCTCCCCTATTCACACATCATGTTGCAGGCATTGAAAGTGACGAAACAACTTTTACCAATGGGGGGTGGGCACCTGGAACTTTTTCACGGTAGCTTCACAGAAAACCTGAAGCTATTAAACCCTGCACCGCTGGAGGTTCAGCAGCAGGAAGAGGATGGGGCAAGACTGCAGAGATGTTTTCTCCAGGATCCAGCTGCCTGTACGATGTGGCACATCCTTCATTACAGGTAAATTAACTCACTAAAGCTATTTTTTTGGCTAAACTTCAACTTTAACAAATTCATTTCAAAGTTGCTTTCAATCATTTTACATCTGCAGTTTGCAACAAAGGAAAACCTGAAGATTCTGTCATGAAGGCACGTCCTGTGCTGGGGTGAATATGGTCTCCCATTTGTTCTCCTGTGTTGTCACCCTGTCACAGATACAACTACAAGAGTCTAAAGGTGGCTATTCCAGCACATTGCCTAGAGATGATTCTCCATAGTCACTACCAGGAAGCAAGGCCAGAGCAATGATGTGCAGACGATGCTAAAGTGAGTGCATGTAGATAGGAAGTGGCTGAAAAGGCTTTAGGAAAGCAACAGCAGCAGCACTGAGATGTGAAATAAATACCAAAATGGGAAAATATTATTTTATGACAATACAAAACAATAACCATGGTAATTGTTTATGATACAAAGTGCTTTAGCAAACTATGGGGTTGATTTACTAAAGGCAAATAGACTGTGCACTTTGCAAAGTGCAGTTACCCTCTGCAAGTGCAGTTGCTCCAGAGCTTAGTAAATGAGGTAAAAAGAGTACCCAATCACATGCAAAGAAAATAAAAAAAAAAACAGCATTTTTGCTTGCACATGATTAAATGATGGAAGTCAGCAGAGATTCTGCTTATTTACTAAGCTCTGGAGCAACTGCATTTGCAAAGTGCACAGTCTATTTGCCTTTAGTAAATCAACCCCAATGTGTCATTTAGTAAGGGTTTTGGTCTATTAACTACTATGGGAACTCATTAGTGAATGTCTTTCCCCTGGGGAGTTATGTGATAGGTGCTGAGAATTTAAGCTATTGTTGGCTGTATCTCTATGGCAAGATATGCTGACAGCAAAAAAATCAGACATATCGTTGAAACCTTCCATGACCATGTGTACTAGTACTGTCATTTTATATACCTTTAGGCAAAGTGTATCATACATTGGATGACTCGTAATGTTTGTTTCAATTTACATTTAATGGTATTTAATAATACACGTAATAATAACTATTAATACAGGAAAGTGATGTTTTCTTGTGTTTTTGTTGTCTACACTTTGGTAACATATCATCATCTTTGCTGAAATTCCTTCAAAACAGTCACTTATTAAAGTGGTTGTCAACTCGTGAGCATTATCATAGGCTTAGCTGTAGGTTCCCTGCATATCTTCTAAACCTGTACGGTTCAGGAGATATGCAGTGTATTAACTGTGCCGACGTCATTTCGACACATGCGCAGTGAAAAAATGGCCTCCGTGCTGTTTCTTCACTGTGATTGTGCCCTGACTGCCGTGAGTCGTGGCCCCGGAAGGAAGAGGGGCTGAAGATGGACGCCGACAGCACTGGACGTCGCTGGCTTCATTTGCAGGTAAGTGACACATAATGGGCTAGTATGCGATGCATACTAGCCCATTATGCTTCTAGTTTACAGGGGAATGTAAAGGAAGTAAACCCCATCATGGTTTACTTCCTCTTTAAATTGGATCTGCTAATGAAACTTGCTATGCTATTGTTATGCTACATTATATGTTCAGTTATACACTCTCAAGCACCTTCATTTAGAGTTCAGAACTGTCAAGGTTCCCTGAAAAGAACTAGATAATCATGTCTTTTTATTCTGCTGATTACATTTTAAACTGAGAAACCAATTACTAAAATCTCATTTAAGCTTTTGTAATGTTAAAAGAGAAGTATAGAAATCGGGTTTCTTTTTTTAGAATGATACTTACCTAGGCGGATGCAGCATTGGTCTGATGTTGCATTTGTCCCCCTGGCTCTAACAATGAGAGCTGAGCGATCAAACACCGCCAATCGTTTGGTTCTCACAGCTCCGTGAGCAGAAAGCTGGTGGCTGTCAGTGGTCTGCTCTTCTTTCCCCTCGCTCACTGGAGTGCTGGGCTGTGGAGGGGGTGGGAGCAGTTGGCTTAGGCTCTCAGCAGCTCACTGGGAGGCTGAGCTGGGTGCCAGTCCAGGCATATGGGCAGGTCCCAACCATATGGTCGCAATCTTTCCTGAGCCTGGACCGGCTCTGTGACGTCAGCCAACAGCAGGTCCCAGGTGTGCAGAATGGACTGCACTCCTGTAATCCACAGGAGAAGTACAGCCAAACAAGGTTTGGCTGTACTTCTCGTTTAACCACCTCCTATCCGCACTATAGCCGAATGACGGCTACAGCACGGCTCTAAAATGCCGGGAGGACATCTATTGACGTCCTCCCATTCGGCTCGTGCTGGGCGCACTCCCGCGGGCGCGAGCGGCGCGTGCACGTGCCGCCGCACACTGCGGGAGCATGCCCGCGGGTCGGGCGGACCCAATGTCCGCCGGAGACCCGCGATCTCCTTACAGACAGGAGGAACAGGGAACCGCCGAAGTAAACACGGCGGTTCGTTCTGTGAGGGGGGGCATGCCAGATCTACTGATCCCTGTCACTGGGATCAGTTAGATCTGTCATGCCCCTGCCAACCCCGCCCCCCCACAGTTAGAACACACCCAGGGAACATTGTTAACCCCTTCACTGCCCCCTGCAGGTTAACCCCTTCACTGCCAATGACATTTACACAGTAACAGTGGACATTTAAATTTCTGATCGCTGTATAAATGTCATTGGTCCCAAAAAAGTGTCAAAAACGTCCGACATGTCCGCCCCAATATCGCAGTACCGATAAAAATTGCAGATCGCTGCCATTACCAGTAAAAAAAATTTAAAAATAATAAAAACGCCATAAATCAATGTCCATAGTTTGTAGGCGCTATAACTTTTGCGCAACCCAATCAATAAACGCTGATTGCGATTTTTTTAACCAAAAATATGTAGAAGAATATATATCGGCCAAAACTGATGAATAAATTTGTTTTTTATTTTTTATTTTTGGATATTTATTATAGCAAAAATATTTATTATATCAAATACCACCAAAAGAAAGCTCTATTTGTGGGAAAAAAAGGACGCCAATTTTGTTTGGGTACAACGTCGCACGACCGCGCAATTGTCATTCAAAGAGCGACATCGCTGAAAACTGAAAATTGGTCCGGGCAGGAGGGGGGTTTAAGTGCCCAGTAAGGAAGTGGTTAATGTAACTGCAATATTTTAAAATCCAAAGCTTTAAAATAACACACGGTAACTATTTCATGAAGGTCCTTGTTCAGGCACTTCCTGTTATAGGGTGACAGTGCTCTGTCCCAGTCTTCCAATTGTACTTCTGCATTTTCTGTTACATGGGCTTCCAGTGAAGACTACAAATAATCATTTTAACACACATTATGCAGGTATGGCCTGCTGTTGTCACTAGCAAGAAACCTGCCCTGGGAAATGCCATACATCCATCTGTACAGTTATTTGAGTGTGTGTATGTGGACAGAAATGGCTGCAAAGAGACTGCAGAAAATTAGTAGCACTGAAATACTGCAAAGAATAGTAAAACATTTAACTTAATGAGAAAATGGCAAGTGTTTGTGATACATAATGCTTTAGCAAACTAAATATCATGAATTTATTATTTACTTATGTTGGAAAAAAACGAGTTCCAGTTGTCACAGTCCTGCCTTAACCATAAAATATTTTTATATACTTTTGCATCATCATCTTCATTCTACAGTATATTTTGATAATCTGCATCATATTTCGTACTGGTGAAGAAGTAGGAGGCAGTGGTCCTTTTTTGGTCTGTCCAAAAGAGCTCTTCTGTTAGGTAATTCTTGGAAGAGCTCCTGCACAAGCTTTCCAGAGGGTCACTATCCAAAAGGCCCTCACCATCTCCTCTGTCCTCCTTTAACTTCTAGAATTCATGTTCCCTTCTAGTTTTTGATATACCTACCTACGATAGAGAGAATGACAACCACAAAATCAAATATATTCCATCCCATTGTGAAGTAGTAATGTCGTAAGGAAATAAGCTTGAGTACGCATTCTCCGGTGAAGAGCACAATGAAGACTGCATTAACCCAGTACAAGATATTTTCCATGTCTTTACTCTGGTCGTCTGTCTCTATCATCATTGTTACCATGTTCAAGCAAATCAAAACCATAATGGTGATGTCAAATGGTTGCATGGACACAAAATCAAAGACAGCACCTTGGAATTTATTCTGAAATACACAAAACAAGAAGTTACTTTATATTGTAGTTATTTATTTTGTCATTTTAGTTGAATAGATGTTGCAAGCCCTTATTTTCCAATGGTCACCGTGAGTTCAAATGCAACCCTTCGATACTTGTTCTATGCCACTTGTACCCAAGTAGTTCTTAGTAGAAGTGGGAACACTGAACTGTAAAGCAGGCTGTAATGTCATTGATTTCTGGCAGTCTCCTGTAACGTGTCCTCAACCACACCTGTAGCATGCCCATAGTCCCTGACCATCGCCTGTTGTATGTCTGCAGTTTCTGCCAGTTTATTTTAGCATTACAACAGCCCCCTGGTGGTATCATAGGCAAGCCCCCCTACAACTTCTAAGTTGAGCACCACTGTTGTAGACTGATAAACTCTGGGACATTTTACCTATTTGCAGTACATCTTCTTAATACCATTTGCTTTCTAGTAAGCCTTTCATAAAATGAAGGTAAATGACTCACATGTGGTCTGGGGACAGGCTTTTGTGGCTTTTTGGATCCTAGTTTTTTCATGGCATTGTAATATTTCTTTTGTTCTTCTGTCATGAAGATATCTTGACCTCCAAATTATAGGAAAAAAACATAAACATGGTTATGACAAAGCAGCCAATTTTATGACAGAATTAAAATGTACTGTAGGTAAACCCAAAAGCTCCTGTTTGATATATGCACCCTTTAACCCTAATAGTGTTATGATTTTTTTTTCCTCAAGCTTTATTAATAAAGTTAGCTATCAACATTCATGCCTGGCCATTTTCTTTTTCAGAGTGACAATGCTCACCCACTGCCATATAATGCAGCAGTCTCACTCTTTATGTGCACTCCTGCTGTGCCTGTAAGCTCATTTAACTTACAGGAGGAGGGGGTTTAACTTTAGGATCAGTGAGTCATGTTATCGAAAGTAACCCACTCACCAAGCACTCACTGCTTTAGCCAGTTCACAGAGTTCCACAGAGAAAGCAGTTGTGTAAACACTAACAAAATCAAAGATTTGATTTATTTGTAATTTGTTCCTTAATTGTTTTTATACCCTGGCTGCATTTATTTCATTTTTGTTTTTTTCAGTATTGGGTTTACATCTGCTTTACTTGCTCTTGAAAAAAACTTGCTCTTGAAATAAATATAGAAGATAACTAGTAGCATTGATCTTTACAGCATCCAGTCCAGATTGGCAGTGGCTAGATCTTGGAAGGCGTCCACAATCCCCTTCAACTTGGTGAAAACTAAGTTCTTGTGAATCATGATTAATGAACGCCTTTTGGAAATATTGTTGAATAAGCAAGCCATCTTTGATAAAGTCTGGGAACCTTAGATTAAATATTTATCCAAAGCCTAGATAGTCAGGGGTGCAAATCCGTGGCAACTGGTGCTGTATATTTGGGGGGGGGGGCAAACAAGACACTCTGCCCCCCGAGTCAACCCTTTTTTGAAGCCAATTAAAGCCTCAGGCTCTAATCACGTGCTTCAAAAAAAAAAAAAATTGAAATCCATGCAATTAGGGGCTGGAGGCATGGATTAGGGGGACGGCATCCCTAATGGATGGGCCGCCACTGGTCCACATCCCTCTTTCTCTTATCCTCTTCTCTCTTTCCTTCCCTTTCTTCCCTTTTTACTGGCTTTTTTTTACTCTCCATGTTTTCTTTTTGAGCGACCAGTGAACTATACATTATGTGATATTTTGTTCTATGTGAAGCATTGTGGGGACTTAGATTCTAATTACAACTTGGATCCCTTATTTGGCTTCCTTGCCCCCACTTATCTCATGTTACATAACTTTATTGATATTAGCCACCTGGTCACGTGGTTGTGATTCCCTTCTCTACCTTCTCATAGAGCCCAGGGAGCGACAGGGAAACTAGAATAGGTCAACTATTTTGTTATTTGTTTTCTATTTCCTGTTTATTATGCTATAGCTCATAGAGTGAAACAATATCACAGGTATATATGTTGGAATATCATTGTCATTATGTTCATACTTCTAATACCTTGATGTATCTTCCCATATGCTGTAATAACTGTCCAATGTGAACAATCTCATGTTTCCGAATTTGCTATCTAAACTCTCAAAAATTATTGGAAGAGAAAAAATTTAGAAGTTTTCACCTATAGTGATCAGTGATCTCTACTGTAGGTGGAGCTGAACTATCGTTTTTGTCTATATGACCTGCTGGGCTGTCAGTGACATAGCTTCTTGTGTGCGCCACTGGCTAAAATCATCAGTATTCCCATACTCAGTACCTGGATGGTTCATGCTTACTGATCTGCTTCCCAAAATATGACTTTTTGGTTGTATTCATGGTTTTCCCACTAACATGCAAATCCATGTGTTATGAATTTTTTTATTATTTGCATATTGCAGGGCCATGGCTGTTAAGGTATTCTTTTCAGTAAAAATTAAGTGACAGAAAAAATATGGAGGCTACCATTGACGATGTTTATTTATAATATACAAGTTTAGTCGGGAAACTAACTGACACCTTTGACACTTTTTGGGGACCAGTGACACCAATACAGTGATCAGTGCTAAGAAATATGCACTGTCACTGTACTAATGACACTGACAGGGAAGGGGGTTAACATCAGGGGCGATCAAAGGGTTAAATGTGTGCCTGACCAGTGCTTTACTACTGAGGGGGAAGGTGGATTGGTGGCCCTGCTTAACAGAAACATAGGATCCATGTCTTCTGTAGTGACAGAATGGTGATCTGCCTTGCTTACATAGGCAGACCACCGTTCTGTCAGTGCACCGAAGCATCGGCGGGTGCCGGCGGACATTGAGTCCGCCGTACCGGCCAATAAGCTCCTGCTGTGTCTAATCACAGCTTGTGCGGGGCGCCAGCACTTCCCCAGACCCAGAAGTGCAGGATCACATACTAGGTACTTGATCCTGCGCAGGAGAGCTGCCTTGCCACCGTATATATATATACAGTATACGGTCGGCAAGTGGTTAGGCTTAGGCAATAAAACCTGGAAGGTGATTGGTTCCAATGCAGAAGTGAGCCTGATTTTTGCACTTTCTAGTTTTAGCTGGCAGTGAAGTAGAAGTGAACTTAAAAAATCCCAATATACATGTTCCAGGTTAGTGACTCAGAAACAAGTGAATCTTTTGGAGCAGCTAGGACAGTTAGGATTTTCATGATGGCTGCCTGCATGTTTCTCTCAGTACAGACATTTTTAGAATACTATGGGACCAGGTAATCTAGAGATCAGCTCCTTTTATAAACAGTAAGGCATGTGGGTGATTTCCGATGCAAGCATCAAGTTACCTGCTTTAGAAAATGTTACAGAGGATAGAAAGTGACTTAGACAGCAGTAACAACAGTTAAAGCGGAGTTCCACCCATTGAAAAGTCAGCAGCTACAAAAAGTGTAGCTGCTGACTTTTAATAAATGGCTACTCACCTGTCCCACGGTCCACCAATGCGGCCGCCCAATGCATCGCTCCTCTCCTCCTCCCCTCCACGGCACCAGCACAGCAAGTGTGGGCACTCGGCCGTGGCTTCGCGGCTGGGCGTGCAATGCACATGCACGAGCCGTGCTGCCCGCTGTGAATGACCACACAATCTTGGGGACCTGTGACATGTCCCAGAAGATCGCTGGGAGGAAGGGGGGAGAGGTGAACTTCTTTCTGGTTCCGTGACACCAGGAGAGGAAGTGGGAGCTGTGGTTCCCCCCCCCCAAAAAAATTGACTGGCCATTTGTGGCATGTCAGGGAGTCACCTAAACTTAAAGCGGAAGTTCCACTTTTGGGTGGAATTCCGCTTTAATAATAAAAACAAAACAAAAAACTACAGACGCCGAAAGCTATATGTTTGGAAAATAAAAGCATATAACAATTTTTTTATGCTACAATTTTGCAAAAGTATCATTTTATATGTATTTTTGACAACAGAACCAATATTTTTTAGCAGTTAGTAAACATGTGATACTTATCTTCTTTTTCTGCTGATTAAAGTTATCAATGATGACACCAATGAAAAGATTAAGTGTGAAAAAGGATCCAAATATGATGAAAATGACGAAATAAAGGTACATGTATAGATTGTCTTCATATTTTGGTTGCTCGTCTACCTGGAAGTGAATACAGTCTTATTCAGTAAAAAGAAATAAAAAATGTCAATTACATACATTATATACACAGATCAATTATAACATTATGACCACCCACCTTATATTGAGTATGGCCCCCTTTTGCTAAAACAGCCCTGACCCATTGAGGCATGAACACCAAAGTATCGTTCACATGAATGGCAAGACCCAAGGTTTACCAGCAGAACATTGCCCAAAGCATCACACTGCTTCTGCCAACTTGCCTTCTTATACCGCAACCTGGTTTCATCTCTTCCCCAGGTAAGTGACGCACCCGCACCCAACCATCCACATGATGTAAAAGAAAATGTGATTCGTCAGACCAGGCCACTTTCTTCCATTGCTCCGTAGTCCAATTCTGATGGACATGTGACCATTGTAGAAGCTTTTGGCTGTGGACATGGGTCACCATGGACTTCACAGCCCCATACATAACAAACTGCGATTCCCATTTTTTTTCTACTTTCACCACAACAACTTCATGGACAACATGTTCACTTGCTGCCTAATATATCTCACCAATTTTCAGATGCGTTTGCAATGAGATATTCCCTTTACCTGTCAGTGGTCATAATGTTATGGTTGATCGGTGTACGTAAATGAGCGTTCTTGCTCACCTCTAACCCACCCAACCTCAAGTCAATAGATATGTGTTGTCTTAATGAACTTCTTGCAAGTTTGTACACCTGAATTCATATGAAATGCTTTTTGGTGCACTGTTACATAAATACCAGGGAATGCTGGGAAGTAGATTTGTGAGAAGAATGATTGCTGATGTAACATGTCACACGACAAGCAGACCAGGATTTGTAGTGGAACTGTGCTGTCTAAGCAGCATGATGTTCTCCCAATGCCAAATCAAATGAACAGCATTGAGCCAATAGATGCTTGCAATTTTGTACAACTGATTTCAGATGAAAGGCTTTTCAGTACTTTGTTGTTACATAAAGAATAAGGAATGCAGGGACTAGATTCCCTATAATACAGGCGGATGTGCTAGCAAAAGTATAAAAGCTATAACTAGCATTCTAGCTAAGAGATATGAGCTCTGGAAAGTTAATTTACACAAAATATTGCCCTTGAGAAAAGCTATTACCATCATTGTCTTGCAAACACCTCCGTTAGCTCTTGGAAGACCCCAAAACCTCCAGCTACTTTTAATGATAAGGGAATCCATAGATTTCTTTTATATAATATTGCTCATCCTGAGACTTAATTTTTTTATATTGCAGAGTATATACTGTGGTTTTGTGGGTGCATCTTTTTTGTTTTTAAATTTTTTTTTTATACCTATTAAAATTATTTTCTATGCAGTCAGTGTGTGCTAGGCTTTGTTGCTTAGTATCATATACATACCAGCTTTGGATATATACATGTCCTGTAAGGACTGACAATAATGTAAAAGGGTGAATTGTGCAATTGCAGCGTGAGTGCATTCTGTTTTATATCATGAATTGTGATTGCCTAGATTCCTAAACAGGGTTAAGCCAGGTACACACTATAAGTTTTTTTTTCATCCAATACCATGGTTGAACTTCCAGCTTCGGTCGGAGCCGCTGTACTAACCATGTGATGTTAGTTCAGCCATCTCCCTCTCTGGGCTGTTGTGTTATGACCCCTGGCAGAACACTCCGATCGGCACTCTCTGCCATTGGCTGAGAATGCTGATCGGGAGTTTGGCCAGACCAACATACACACGGGCCCAATGTCAGCTGTTTTTTTTTTTGAACCGGCTGTTGTCTCCCAGCATTCAGCTTGTGTGTGCCCAGCTGTATTCTTTGCAGATTAGACTGATCTACAGGCAAACATTTAGCAGCAACAAAGTAATTAATCAGTAATTCTCCTAACTCAATTAGCCCTACTTCTTAGCTCCCTCCCAACTCCTTTTTATAGTAGAACAGAGCATATGAAGTGGTTTCGTTAGAAATCATGACCGTATAATATACCTTTACTCCCCATAAACCCATTTACTTATACCCATGAGAAACCCAAGTTTACCCACAAACTTCGAATGCTAAAGGCATACCGGGCATATATTAAAAATGGCTATGAATCTGCTTTGGGCTGTAGCAATGTGACAAAATGATTATAAATACACATGTACTGTCTTTGTCTTTTAATGTATCAATAATTCTATAACAGATCTCCTAAGGCTCAACCTATATAAACATACCTAGAACAATACAACTATAACTTCTGTATGTTTTAAGCTAATTTTTTATTCGAAGAATATCTAGAGAGTTTGTATATCCTAAATTAAAAAATTGGGGATATATAGTCAGGTCCATAAATATTGGGACATCAACACAATTCTAATCTTTTTGGCTCTATAAACCACCACAATGGATTTGAAATTAAATGAACAAGATGTGCTTTAACTGCAGACTTTCAGCTTTAATTTGAGGGTATTTACATCCGAAACAGGTGAACGGTGTAGGAATTACAACAGTTTGTATATGTACTTCCCACTTTTTAAGGGGCCAAAAGTAATGGGACTGATAAACAATCATAAAACAAACTTTCACTTTTTAATACTTGGTTGCAAATCCTTTGCAGTCAATTACAGCCTGAAGTCTGGAATGCATAGACATCGCCAGACGCTGGGTTTCATCCCTGGTGATGCTCCAGGGTAATGAAAACCGGGGAATTTTTCACCCTTCATGTATATGTTTGACAACATTAAGGATGTGGCAAGTGGACAAAGCCTACATTTATGGGAGTTTAATTTCGACTTTCAGACGTCAATTTCGTGTAGAACAAGTAAATTAAAGTTTAGGTAACACCACCAAATATCTCGGTTTTTCTAATCTTAACACAACTACAGGGTTATAAATACCTGGACTGATATATAGGGGTTAAAAAATTAAATCCTATATGTTTGAGAGATCTATAAGAAGCTTATTTTTTAATCGAATTTTG
>BLSH010399117.1:747589-774143 GCA_018402905.1 Glandirana rugosa
GCTAGAGACGATTTTCTCTCTTAGGCAATCAGACTTGACACCAGGTGGTGAAATCGTCGCAAAACAGCAAAACACAAATACATTACTATGTTTATTCCTTTTACAATTAATACATTTGCACCTATAATCCTGTGTTAATATAGCGCCTTTTTAATTGTCTTTCTAGGAAGACGTGATCGCTGCTAAAGTGGTGGACCACAGTTCAGACTAACGGATTCTCTCTTTTAGCAGAGATCGCATGTTCAGATGTCTAGGCTATTAGTCACCTGACTGGCATTGGGTGAAGGTTATAGCATTGTTTGTTTGTTTTTAAGTGAAACTTTACTTCAAATAGGAAGTTCTACTCATTCTCCTGCAACCTCCACTCCAACCATTCCCCCCCAAGCCCAACCCCACCATCATTGGAAATAGTTTTTATTTTATGGGACCAGATACCTATTCCTGAGAGGTACTCCCACTTTTCTCACCTCCCCCCTTCCTGCCCACAATCTCCTGGTCACACATGCAAGGAGGCAGCGGGTCTATAAATGCAGCATATCTCCCAGTGGATGCCAGCTGTGAAACAGCAGGAAGTCACAGCCACCCACCCACTGCCAAGGTGGCAGTGCTGGGGACCCAAAGAACCAACCTGGGTGAAGACAGCACTGGACTCCTGGACTCATAATTCTTTTTTTTTTAATTAAAAGCCAGCAACTACAGTATTTGTAGCTGCTGGCTTTTAATTTTTTATAAATGACCAAAATTCCTCTTTAACGAAAGGTATTTTCAGCCCTTTTTCTTCTCCTCAACAACACTTTTAGCCTAGGTTCACACTTGTGTGATGCAGGAACCGGTGCGATTCCAGCACCGGTTCCAGCATCGCATCTCTCCCGCAGGCAGTTCACACTGCCCTCTGCAAATCAGTGTCAATACAATGTTAGTGACACCCCTAGATCGGTTCACAGATTGCAGTGCGAACTGTGGATTCGTAGAGGAATCGGATCACATGGGTAAGAACACCCATGCAATCCAATTCCAGTGCGGGAAAAACAAGTCCCTACACCTTTTTCTGTGCAAATACAATGCGAGTTCAGCCATACAACTGTATGGATGAACTTGCATTGTTCAGACATCACATGTAATCGCCACCTGCGGTGCGGGTGCGAATCACATGCAATGTTTAAGATTGCACTAGTGTGAACCTAGCCTTAAGGTAGCTTTAGCTTTTTTTAAGCCTTTCCCACCCATCCCTTTGGGTGGACTATTATGCTCCGGGGTAAAGTTTGGCTGTCATGGTGATCATGTGATCGGGAGTTAGCCCCGAAAGTTCCTGATCATTACTACAGACTGAGAGGTATCTTTGGCAGTTTGTTCTCTGTGTATACAGTCAGCACAGAAGCCCCTGCAGCCCACAGACGCGTATACACAGTGGGGTTGATTTACTAAAGCTGGAGAGTGCAAAATCTGGTGCAACTCTGCAAAGAAACCAATCAGCTTCCAGGTTTTATTGCCAAAGCTTATTTGATTAAGCTGAAATTGGAAGCTGATTGGCTACAATGCACAGCTGCACAATATTCTGATTGCACCAGCTTTAGTAAATCTCCCCCAGTGTGGGTTATGTGGGTGTCAAGAAGTTAAGCTTAAAAGTCTCTGTTTACTTATTGTGTGCCCCAATTTTTGAGACCCCTGGGGCTTGCTACAGCTTGATTATATGGGAAAAAATATTTTAAAAATGATATAAGGGGATGTGTGTATACACATTTTTTTTGTATAGCCATTGGCACACTGTCATGTGACAATGCCAGAGCTACTGATAGGGTAGGCACCCTATCAGTTTGTACATTACATTGTGTGATAGAATACGGGGACATGCCTAATTTCCACCATTGGGAAGTAGACACACTCCAGGGCGTTCTAGCTGGCTGGCACTGTAGGAGTGTATTATGTGATTGACATGAAGACATACATGTTGGATGCGCAAGTTGTCAGCAGTCTAATAAAGCTTGTAGTTCATTTAACTTTTCTTTATCAGTCCTTTGCTTCAGTCTCAGGGACATATTATTATCCATAACTCCTCTAAATGTCCCTCTTTCCTTTTTGTTTTTCTCTCAAACCAATAATAAATATTTTCTTGGATATCTTACTCATTTAGATTATAGTTAGTATGTGGATTATTATATTACATTGATATACCACATTATATTTAAGGATTTAATTTTTCTTTATTATAGATTCTGTTTTCCTAATGGTTGATATGGCTGTTATTAAAGTGTTACTAAACCCACAACTGTAAAATCAGTCTGTATATGCAGTATAGCATGCTTGTTATACTCCTGCAGCCTCAGGACAACCAGGGGAGGATAAAACTCCTCCCACAAGCTTTAACCAGTGCTCTGCTAGACACTAATAGAATTCACAAGACTGTTATAACTGCTGATTAGAACAGGTATTTAGAAGTTTATATTTACTAAAACTGTTGCATTTCTATGATCTGTGGGAGACCAGATATAATGAACGCAGGGTCCTGGGTTTAGCAACACTTTAAGTAAGGTGTTGGCAAATGTTTTCGTAGCTAAAAAAATACAAATCATAAACAGATGTTTGTAAAGTGCTATAAAATACTCTACATTGGTTGCAAGCAGCAAATATGCATATTAAAGTAATTAACTTTCTGTAAAAAACAAAAAAACAAAAAAAACAACTGATCAACAAATACTACAAATAAAATGGCTAAACTCATTTTTGTGCATCAAGAACAATTTAAGAGAGATTTACAATTAGTAAAGTGTCATATAATAATAGTTTATCAAAAACATAAAGCCTGTGCTGCATTGGGTAAGTTAAACTGCATTACACAGTTAAATTTAAGAAAATATATATTTATATCTTACCACTTGGAGCAAAGCTAGATAACCAAAGCCAACATTATCAAAGTTCACTTTGACGATTTTCCATCTTGCACTTTGATTATTGATTGCTATCAGGGCATCACACTCTGATTTGTTATTGACCACTTCACTATCAAAGTATTCTTCCGATGTTGTATTTAGACAGTAGCCATATTTTCCAGCGAACATGTTCACCCCCATAATGCTAAAAATTAGCCAAAATATTAGACAAACCAGCAGCACGTTCATGATGGAAGGTATGGCACCTATAAGGGCATTTACAACCACCTAGTACAAAAATTGAGACGGAGGAAATACATGTTACCAACAGCTTCCATAATCTTTTGAAAAAGTGATAATGAGATGAGCAATGACTGTATATCTAAGATTAAACACATACAAATAAACACTGAAAATAAGTGTCACAAAAATGTAAAAAAATAAATAAATCAGAAGACAGAATACAACATAAAAAAACACTTAGAGGATTTACATAACTCGAGATTTAACACACATGTTAGCAAAAAGACTAATCAAAAGGTAATTAAATACATACGGTAAATAAATTTGTTAAATAAACATGCAAATGAACTGAAATAAATGTGACATACATTTTAGATACAAGGGTCAATTGTTAAAACAAACAGTTGGGCAATTTCACTGATCTATTATATTGATGTATGCTTTGTAAGGAATGTTGAAGGGACTCCCATAGCCAGTTTGTGAGTATCATGCACCTAAATTTCCACCTTGCTGGAAGTTCTCATCAAAGAACAGGGAAAAGTTCTTTAAAATATCAACTAAAAATTTGAATACCCAAGGATTTATTGTGCATCTGTTAGCTAAATACTAAATACCCCATTACATGCTAGGGATAGACAGTGGCGGCTGGCGGTTTTATTTATGGGGGGCTGCAAACAACCACATCCTGGTTTTCCGGTGGCACACTCCCCCCACCCCCCATGCTGTCGGTGATTCGGTCACTTTCATCCTCCTTCTCCATGGACGATTGGTCGGTTGGTCATCCAGCCTCGGACTTACCCCATCTAGGTCGTAGGCAGGCCTCTTCCTCTGCATTACGGCGGCTTCTTCCATGTGTCTCCTTCCTCCTCCTAGGCGTCCAATAGGATTGCCTGTCCTTTCAGTCAATCGGGTCTCAAGACCGCTTCCTGATTGGCCGGGAGGAGGATCATTGTGACAATAGGGAATATTCATTCACTATCGTCACACAACTGGGTTGACTCAGGGAGCAGTGCTCGGCGCCCCGAGCCTACCCTTTTTTGAAGTCTATTAGAGCCTCTGGCTCTAATCACGTGCTTCAAAAAAAAAAAAACAATTGGAATCCATGCGTCCTGCGCCCTTCATGTAGATTATGGGGCTGGATGCATTGATAGGGAAGGGCAGCACCCGTACGCCCCTAATGGATGGGCTGCCACTCATTATAGGGCAATTTAGGTTTTTGGGTGCATTGAAACTGACATGACTGCCCCTGTATATGCAACCCAGTGGATGAAAAGGCCTGCTATCATTGTAAACTGCTCAACTTTATACCATAAACCCTTTAATTTAAAGATTTACTTCTCCTATTATATACATACATAATCATTAGACTTTATTTATAGACTGATGAGAAAACCCACCTAAATATATAACCTGTCTATGAAACCTCCAATAAGAGTGCTAGTTGTACAACTCTCCATTGCATGCTGGCTATAGAGAAGAAATCTAACCTTTCAGCTTTAATAATAGAGTTCAATGTTATTTTCAGCTTGGTGAAAACGTAGGCTGATTCAAGTACCAACCACAGGCTGACCAAGGAAAAAAATATTTTTTAATAAATGACCCTGTATCAGTTTAATGTAGTTCACAAAATAACTAAACAAAGCACACAACTTAAATAGATGACAGCTGAGAACAAAGAAATTGTTACGTAATCATGCAGATGGTATTTTTTTACTGGGGATGAAGAACTCCTAATGCAAGCAATCGCTTCACATGAATCATTCACAAACTGCTGTACTAGTAGCTACTATTGTTGTGCATAAAGCCAGGCACGCAGTAATGATGTATTCACTAAGACTTTTATTCCATTCTCTATATGGAAACATTCTTAGCAAATAAAACTCTTTCCATTTAGACAAAATATTTGTTGCATTCAATTTCAAACTTCAGTCATAAGCCATAGTATCTGAACTGAATTTGTATAGTCATTAAAAGGCATATAAATAATTAATTCTAAATTGATGATGCTGTCCTTAAAATATAGGAATCTGGTCTCATGCTCATATGTAATTTTAATGAGACAACATAAAATGATAATTTGGTGAAATGCTTTATTGCCAAATAGAAGAGAATATTTATAATATCTAAAGGCTATTTTGTATTTTTATAATTAATATTGTTAACTATTTAGATAAACGGTGTTTAACATGTTAGCGCTAAGATTAATAATATTATATATTTTAAAATATTTCAAAAGGACTGTCTACCATATTGATGTTAAATACTTACTGTGACATTGCAAGATCTTGTGATATATATTTTATAGAGAGGGAATCATAGAATTCCATGCTTGGATCCTGCTCATAAAACCATCAATCTTAAATTACATAAAATATAACAAAGCCTGAAATGTGTTTAAAATCAGCAGTACATTCAAGTTTTCTCTGTTCCCTTAACATAAATGCAATAAACAAATAAATAAAAACTTAAGATTTATTTTAAAATACCACATATGCCTCCAGCTTTTCTGGAGTGCCATTTATTAGCGTTACTTCAGAAAACACACTCAGGGAGCCAGTGTGTCTGTGAATGGCTGTGGTCTGAGCTGTCACTGGACAGTTTAGATTACAGTCACAATGTTTAGAGCCCACCAAAGTGGCTCTGTACCTTGTGATTGCTGTGAACCAATCACAAGTGAAAGTACATCTGAAATATAAACATGAGTGGTGTTTAGAAACATTTGGTCCATTAACACCAGAGGAACTCCTCTGTTGTGCATGGGCTGAATATTTCCAAGCACAGGAGGAAGGGGGGAGAGGGTTAGATTGCCACTGGCCTCCATTGATTGTAGAATTTTTTCCGGGAGCTAAGGGTTTAAAGTGCCACTGAGCACCATTAATTTTCTGATTTTTTTTAAAGGTGGGCATTTAAAGTGTCATTGACCACCAATGATTATTGTTTTTTTTTTTTTTAAATGTTGGCGGGGGGTTAAAGTGCCACTGACCAATGATTGTGGGATCTTATTTTAAAGATAAGAAAATGAAAGGTAGGTTTAAGCAAGCTCAATTTTTGGTATCTTACTTTTCTATAGTAAAGAATAAAAACACAGTGGTTATTGAATACTACCAAGAGGAAGCTCTATCTGTCTCAAAAAATTATAAAAAAATTAATTTAGGTACAGTGTTGCATGATCGAGTAACTGTCAGTCAAACTATGACAGCAATGAAAACTGAAAAAAATAGCCTGGTAATGAAAGGCTGGTACTCAAGTGGTGGTGCATACCCCAGTAGGCTACATTATATTAAATTCAGCTTACTGCAGTCAAGATTTCGGTACGACTCTGCAAAATAGTAGAAACCATTGCATAATTCCCATTTAAGCTACCTATTATAAACTGAATCACGTTTGTGTGATTGAACGTGACAGTCTATGGAGGAAGTTTATTGACAAAATTACATTGACGGTCCTACAATGTATATCTGGAGGACAGACAATGGCTGGAAAGAGATGCACTCTCAGTTAGGGGAAAAAAATTGAAATTATGCTTAATAAGATGGATCATTTTACAATATTTGAAATTATTGTTTTTGTGTTTTTTTAACACAAGCCTGCATTCCATGTAAAAATGTTTTTTTTAAACAGATACATCTATATTTAGGTCAGAAACTCTTAAAAATACTGACCACCAAGATCAAAAGAGATGGATAAACAAAATAATTGTTTTTTTGTTTTTTTTTACATTTAATAGATATATCTATATTTTTAAAGTAACTTAAGTAAAGCAAACAGAGAAAAGGCTTCTCTGTAAACTATGTTTTGTAAACTTAAGTAAAGTAAAAAGAGAAAAGGCTTCTCTGTAAATCATGTTTTTAGACTTAAGTAAAGTAAAAAGATAAAAGGCGTCTCTGTAAATGATGTTTTTAAATAATAGATTTTAAAATGAATATGTACTTCACCAAAGATAAAAAATATAATTATTATATATATTGGTTTTAGAATATGTTGACTTTCTTTCTTAAAATTTTTATTTTTTGTGTCAGAAAGTTTTATGTATACATCATTGGTGATGTTTATTTGAAATCTGCTGATTTTAAAATGAAACCAGCAGTTATAAAAAAAAAACAATTATAATCAACCAGAGGCATCACTGACTCCAGATATCAATTGTTTCTTTTAAAACATGAAGCTGGCCATATACTGTAAGATTTCTCTTGCCCAAATTTGTGGAATGAATGAGAAAAATCAATCAATTTCCCCATTTATACTAAACAGTGGGGATGAAGGAGTCTCCACTAATGGCTACTGTATTCTGACAGCCAGCACCCAAAGTACGCAAACAGCGGATGCATCTGTTTGAATGCAGCCACTCTCCAGCCAACAATTTCCCATGCAAATCCCATGATTTTCATATCAAAGGATGTCAGGCAGGTTACAATTATTCTTTCTTATTTTCAGTTTCTGTATTTTATACATTTTTAATAAATGAAGTGTGTTACTTTAAAAGCTGTTTGATTATCCACATTTATATAGCACTGAAAAATGACTAAACACTTCACAAAATATACAAATAATGTTATTTTTTTGTACAGCAGACATTCCTTCACTTTCTTAAACATTTAATGGCACATTGTACAGTAAAACAAAAGCAGAGACAAATTCTTTGCAAGAAAACAACTGTGTACATTAAAAAATATAGTACTCTAACTGTAACTTTTAACACTATAGTAACAATTGCAAAATCTGAAATACAGAGTTTTTAAAAAATATATATATTAGCATGTATAAAATCAGGGCTACTGAAGATCAATTTATTTAGCTGAGGGCATTTTTTATGTTTTTATAACCTAAGTGGTTATTATTAATTTCTATGATATATTCAAATTTACACATGCACATTTTAAAATTTGTAAAATGAGCATTACACTAGTTATATGTAGGAATCAAACTGATTGAATTAGTTCTAATCATAGGTTTATTCTTATTGGACTTGAAGTTTGAAATGCAATTTTAATCAAGAACAATCCAGTGAGCATGCATATCTGACAGTTCAACTTTATTCTTTATTTTTAAAGTTGAGTTGTCTTATTTATCCTCAAAATCAAGCAGTGTACCATGCTTACGTGTTTTTTTTAATCATCGAATGCATGCATTGAAATATTGTATTTTTGATTAAATCAATGGAGACTCTTGCTGCACATACAATTTCACCAACAATTACAAAAGTAAAAATGAGAATTAAAACCTTTTCCATTAAATTTCCATTTAGTCTGTGGATTGGTGGTTCGTATAATATAGTTTATTTAATTTGAGCAAAATCTGTAGCATTTTGTTCTTGAGAATTTTAGTTATAGAATAAGATCTAAGCTGTTATCTGTTTTAAAGCAAAAACTTTAGTCCATGTGCCCTCTCAAAAATTACTGTATGAATTTATTATTGACTGACACACAAGAAATGTGCAATGTTAGGTATCATAGCATCTGTATATTGCTCTTAAATGTCCTGTAGTATAGAAATTAGTGATGATGATAACAACCGCAATAATAATAATAATAATAATATTAACAATTATGAATATATACAAATTAATTTTATTAGATTGTAAGCTCTCAAGAGCAGGGCCCTCCTAACTCTCTTGTCTAGTGGTGTAGTCTTCCTTTGTATTGTAAAGCACTAAGCAAACTGTATAAACCTGTGTAATAATAATAATAATTCTGTTAGCCACACTGCTTTGTTACATTTACTTTACATAAATATGGGAGGAGCAGTTTTTGGATTAACTATTTTCTCTGAATGTATTTATTTAAATTCTGTTTTTATCAAAAAGTATTCATTTTCTTCCTTCATATCATCACAATCCCACAACCTACAGAAAATTTTACCTATTCACTATCAGCATCCCTTAAAGAATAATTCCAGTCATGAGTACTTTATACATAATTACATTTGTCCAGCTTGTGCCAATGTAACTACTGTATTTATATAACATACCTATATATACCCATACTCATACCCATATGTACCATACCTGGTCGATGCTCCTGGAAACTGGGAATCAATTAAGTAGACACAGCTACTCCAATGATTTCCACTTGCTTCCAGGCAGTGTACATTTTGACATCACATTTTTATTTAGTTCATACTTAAGTTGTCTGAATTGTTTTAGTCATATTTTAGTCGACTTAAATCTCCAGTACATTTTGGTCTACTAGAATCTCCAGGACATTTTAGTCAACTAAAATCTCCAGTACATTTTAGTCTACTAAAATCTAATGGGTTAAGTTAATTGTAATGCATTATTTAAGCATTTTTATAGAATTGCTATACTTATTATATATTCCTGGAGTAAAAATCGAATAAAATATTATTATTTATGGTATTAAGGTTTGAGCATGCACTACAGCCACAGATTTAGCCGCTGTGATATATGTCATCTTTATAAATAAAACAAAGTTTCATAAACAAACTAAAATATTGCTTTTTGACAAAGAGAAGTGCAACTTTAAAATATATAAAAAAAAACTCTATTGGCTGTAATGCCATTGCACATATTACCTGAACATATTACTAACATTAAATATTAAGAAAAAAAAAATAAGAAAAGCCTTTTTCTTGCTTTCATTTTCTTTCAGCAGCTTAGTAGATGCCCCCTACTCATTCATATGTGGTAGTGCAGTGTTAATTTTGATGTCAAATTTCAATTTCGTTTTAGCCATAGTCTTTTGACTAAAATGCCATTTTAGTTTTAGTAATATTTTAGTAATCTGAATTGTTTTAGTGTTGATCATATTTTAGTCCACTGAATTGTGTTGATAAGAATATATTCATCTACAAAATTAACACTGCTTCCAAGTCCCATGCTGAGTGGCTGAGTGTTCTGTACTGTGAGCACAGGAAGTCAACCACTTGGATTGGGCACCATTCAGAAAATGCTTTGCATTTTATCAATGAACGAGATAGAGAGTGTGATTTCACTGTCCCACCTCTCCACCATGTCCATTCATTTTTCCACTCAAGTTCCATATCCTAACATCACCCCTTTCTATTGGTGTACTACCAGTTTTTGGGTCCCACACTCTCCTGGGATTTGAGTTTCTAATGAAGTCCATTTTTCAATTAGGACGGCAAAGCTGTGATCATTTCCATCATCCAATCATGTGCAAAGAAAATTCATCTTTTAATTGTGCTACACATGAATGGATGAACACTGACTTTGCCTTAGGGAAAAATTTATTTTGCAAATAACCACCATGGTCTTTGCAATGTCATTAGCTATTTGCAAACGACACTTGAACGTATCTTTATGTTTTTGACCTTTTCACTGAACCTATGCTCTTTCCTCTTTTGTGTCTTTTAGTCACACAGATAAAATTATCAAAATAATTTAATGCTTTGGTAAATGTAAAGCTAGTTTTTGTTATTTAAAGAATTCACCTCTTTCATTATTCGGGCAATGTACTTGTACATACAATGAAAATGGGTTCCATGCCATCATCATGTTAAATAAATTCTTAAAGCACCCTTGTGTGTCAGTCTGCAGATGTTCCCATAAACTTGTATATAAACAGCTCAGTACATTTAATGGGCAGGTTAATTAAAGCAAATGTGTTTAATTTCTTTAGACAGCGATTCACCACGTATGATATGGCAGCAGATAGTGGTCAGGGAATGCTTATATTTCAGTTTTTATTGCCAAATATGTGAACACTGACAGTGCATCCATGCATCAAATGAAAATACATTTATTTTCTAGTAGCCTTAAGTAACAAAAATCAAAGGGTCTATTAAACAGAAAAAAAACAAAATGACCTCTTTTCACTGGGGTATCTAGTTTGCATTTAGAACAAGTAAATTAAACTGTGCGTGTTTGTCACCATTTATGAATATAGCTTAAAAAGGTGTCATGGCTTCCATTTGCCGAAAGGCAATTTGGCTATTATTATTGATAGTTGTCCTTAGTATTCAAACAATCGTATTTCAGAAAAATTTACTTTGGTTGCACCTAGAAGCCACTGTTCATGAAACAATGCAGATTACTACTAGTCCTAATACCATTAGGTGCCAACCTTAGTACTGTTAACTTATTGCGAGTGGTATTTACACTAACCTAAATGTATTATAAATGTGACACCACTAAACTTTACCTAGCTTAACTATTTAATTTCTGTTGAATAGACTCAAATATTAACAAAAAAAAGCTGGTATGTTGTGATAGCATATGGGTTTGCAATGTGTTAAAGCATCCTACCTCATATCTGTTAGTGCTAAACAGTATGTATGAGGTTATTGCAGCATCTCTGCATGGATTTATCATATCTTATGCTTTTTTTCACATGCACGATTCATTTCTATGCATGCATTATCTTAGCATCTTTTAGGTGGTCTTACCCTCATCCCTTCAAACCGTGACAGGGCCCTCAGAGGTCTCAATGCCCTCAGTGTCCTAAGGGACTTTATGGCCCCTAATTCTGAGTAGCCCAAGGCATTAGCTACTAAGCTAACCAATGACACCTACACAAAGACACAAAAGTGATAATCTCATTGGTCTTCCCATTTTTTTACTTAGACATTAAAGAAATGTAGTTTTTGTTAAGATACTCCAGGAAGTCCAGGTGAACCTAAGAAAAACTGTGAAAGATATTAGAAAATTATGTTAAACCTGTTGGTAAAACTGTTAGAAAAATGTTAGTCTTCTTACCCAATTTTTATTAAAAGGCCAGCTTGACAAATTGAATACAAGAAGGTACCTATTAAAAAAAATAGCACTATTTCCCTATGTTTGTATATCTTACCCTGATGCCGTCAAATCTTGACAATGCACGTAGAGGTCTCAGTGCTCTTAAGGTCCTTAGAGACTTAATAGCGGCTAGTTGATCATACCCAAGGGCCACCGCCAAAAGAGATATGATCGAAATCTGTTCAGAATTAATGGCATCATTAATCAGGGCCTTAATTCTTATTCTAAGGCTTGGCCTTAGGAATTGGGGTGAGGTGAGATTGTGTTTTGTAAATAATAGAGGGTACAACGTAGAACATAATCTACCAAAGATACAACTATAATTATATATATGGGTTTGCTTATATCAAGTTTCAATGTAGTGAAAAATAATGCATGTATTTATATTAATGAGCTATTAACTTGAAAAAAGAAATAAAAATTGAGTCATTACACTCTATAAAATATTTAGAATAGACTAAAATACTTAATGACTTGTTATCCATACGAAATAATAATTTAAAATGCTTTATCATAATTTAATTGATAACTGTTTACTAAATTATCAAGAAAATGTATATTAAAATGTATTCAGTTTTTACAAGTATAAAACTATTTATAGATAGATATTTTACTGATATTTTTAGTTTTAATCTAAAAAAGACATGACTTTTAGAAAGTTAGGCATGCATTGGAAATATTTGAATAAGAGAAGTGTATGTTGTTTTTACACATTATTCAGAAAAACATTTACTGAGGGAAAGTTGAAGTAATTATAAGATAACAACCAAAATAGCTTATCAGTGTCATGCCCTTTTTATCTTAAACTAAAGAAAAAAATAAAGGTAATACCTGGTAATGAAAATGTATTATTACTAGTGACTACTGGGGAAACTATATTAGTTTTGATTAGTTTTCCTTACATTTTGATTATATATATTAATATATTGATATGAATATTTATAAGATTATAAATGAGTATTTTATATAATTTTCTTTACTTGTTTACAGTCTTTACAAATAAACATTTACTTCAATGTGCATCCATGACATTTATTTTGCAGAACATACTAGGCTTTCTAATAATAAAATCCAGCATTGGCTGCTAATTTGACTGCCTCTCTCTATCTGATAATAAATATGAGCCAGCAGAGGAAAAGGGTGTGTCCCTCCATTTATCTGTGTGTGTTTTAAGAAAAAATTGCAGAAGATTCAATTACCCAAGCTATTCATAATAGCAGTAAACCCACTAGCAAAAGAGGTGGAAAGTGTGCTTGAGTACACAAGGTGTTAGTTACAAGTGACAGATATGAATTACGGATAAATAATAATTAATGTTTACTTGACTAATGGAAAATAAAATTAAAAAAAAAATAGCTTTCTGTCTAATAAAGTAAATCTATACATAATACTATACATTCCCTTACATCACAAAGGCATATGTGTTATTTTCTAAACAAATAAGACAAAGGTTGGCTTATTTTAAATGTAACATGTAGTGTTTCATATACTTTCTCTTTATTAATCATTAGGGTTGCACTAATACCGATACCAGTATCGGTATCAGTGCCAATACTAAGCATTTACACGAGTATCGGTACTTGTGCAAATACTCTGATACCTGAAACCGATACTTTCAGGCTTGTTTTTTTCAGCTGTCAGCGGGATTCCCCACTGACAGCTGAAATGTACACATAAAAAAAGCTGGCAATTACCAGTTGTTAAGGAGCAGGACCACTGTGTCCTTAACAACCAATGACTCATTCAGCTGTCAGTGGGGTTCCCCTGTTGACAGCTGAAGTGTAAACAAAGTCTTGCCAATTGGAGCTGTCAAAAAAAATAAAAGCAGCTTGACAACATTGCTCAGCCGCTAAAACAGAAGCATAAAAAGAAATATTGTTTCATTTTGTATCTTTCTGTTTTTTCATCTACAGATCAAAGTGAAGAGCTTTCATCTGCAGTTGAAGTCAGCTTAAAGCAACCTGTCAAGTAAAAAGAGATATTTTTTTTTTTATAATTAAATGTTTCTCTGTTTAACCCCTTAGTACCCCTTAATTTACTCTAGTTAGCCATAATTCACTCCTTATTCACCATCTCCATTTAATTATTATTTTCCTGTTAACTTTTTTTGTTCACTTCTATTTTATAAACTATTAATAATTAAAACTTTTTTTGTTTTTGTTTGCTTTGTTCATTAATATCTTTAAACCTTTAACATTTATTTACCAGTTTCACATTTAAAAAAGCAAAAAAATTAAAAATAAATTGATTTAATTTGTAAATAACTTTTCAATGCGTTGTACCATTGCTGACAGCTGAAGTGTAAACAAAACAGTTGCCGGCAGGTATCGGCAATTGGTATTGGCGAGTACTAAAATAAAAGTATTGGTACTCGCTGTAAAAAAAATTGTATCGGTGCATCCCTATTAATCATGTTCAGAATTACTTTTTTTAATGTAATTAGATAAATATGAAATATGGCTATTTCAAAATCCCATATATTTACAATTTACATCCAGCAGGTGAAGGGTTTCTTTTCATATGTTTATCAGGCTAACACTTAAATTAAACAAAGGCGGTGTAATGGACGCCAAAGAGCTCAGATCAGAACACTACTATATAAAATTTAAATATTTATTGAATATGCATTAAAAGCCAATTAACAACATGAAAAAAGAAAGATAAATCACCACCATTGATGTACTAAATTAAAATGACAACTTTGTCAATAAAATAGGGAAACCTCAGCCGACTGCATAACCCATCCGTCACCATACACACCTAGCACTCAACCTGAACTATCCCAATAAGAGAGAGTGGTAACCAATGTGCCTTGCAACGTCAATATCAATGAAATTCTCGTCTGATGAGCGTTCAAGAGGGGTGCAGGTTAATCTATCCGGGAGGGGGACTGGCAAACAATAGCAGCACACTTGTGATAGGTTCAAGTCGGTATTTAGGATATCATATGATTCATTAGATCAGCTTGGTAGAGCCAGGAATAAAGTCTGAATATCACATATGAATGCAGCTGACTGTTAGTGACACATCACTCAACCACCCGCTCCATATTGCAAACACCAAATGATTGCTGGCTTGGAGACGGTGGGAGTGGCTGTCCGTGTCACATGGACGCCATGTCCCAGGTCATGTGGGGGTGGTCAGCCGAGGCGTCCCTTCAGAGCTGGATGACTCAAAACGCTGACGCCAAGCTCTGAAGGGACGTCTCCTAAATACACAAGTGTGCTGCTATTGTTTACCAGTCCCCCTCGCGGATAGATTAACAGGCACCCCTCTTGAACGCTCATCAGACGAGAATTTCATTGATATTGACATTGCAAGGCACATTGTTTGCCTCTCTCTCTTATTGGGATAGTTCAGGTTGAATGCTAGGTGTGTGTGGTGACGGATGGGTTATGCAGTCGTCTGAGGTTTCCCTATTTTATTGACAACGTTGTCATTTTAATTTAGTACATCAATGGTGGTGATTTTTCTTTCTTTTTTTCATATTGTTAATTGGCTTTTAATGCATATTCAATAAATATTTACATTTTATATAGCAGTCTCCTGATCTGAGCTCTTTGGTGTCCATTACACCGCCTTTGTTTAAGTCTTCTCTGTTGCTCAAGGGGCCACATACACTACTTGGATGTATGGCAAAGTGGTTTATAAGAGCTTTGAGTACCCTCCACGTCTTGTATTTTGATTAGTGACTTCTACGGGGGGCCTATTTATTCCTCTTTTTGTTTTAACGCTTAAATTACACATACACAGCTGAATGAGTCATAAGAGTGACTTATCTATCCCAACAGAATGTTTCAATTATATAGAGAAAGCCTGAATGTAAACAACTGCTGCTGCATTTGAAAACCAACAATGATCTGTGACACCAGTGTCAGGGATGCACCTTGTATTAAATATTTGTTTATAAAATAAAGATTGTATGTATTAGTAGATATAAATCATCTATTTAAAAAAAATCCTCAAAATAATGAATTAATAAAGTAGCCCCAAAACCACTATAATTTTAGTTCACCATAAGTTAAGTTGATAGACATGTTCATATGGCCCTAATTGTTATACCCTCTTGGGAAGGGGAAAAAAAGGATAAAAATACAAATCAAATGAATGTGTGTTTTCATGTAAATACACTAATTGATCTCTAATGAAAGATTTTTGCTTCACAAATGGAACACAAGGCAGAACAAAAATAATAATGAATAAAATAGATGACATACACAACAATGAAATCACACTCCAAAGAATCACACCACTCTAACTCCTTTCATTAGAATCATACTGCAAGCAGTGATCGAATGCATTTTGTATGAATTAGCCTGGGCAAGCTGATTTATTGTTTTGTGTTTTTTTTTTCTGATTCAACTAAAATATTTTTTTTCTAAAATTCAAAACTGTAACTAAATTTTACAAAAGCTTCACTTCGACCAATGCTTGGTACACAGAATGTCATAGGGCAATAATGCAGCTGATTAACATACCCGCTACTGAAAAATTTTAGCACCACTGTTTCCATTGCAATTGGCACTCAACCTTAAAGTTTCTGATTACCTCCCAGTCTTCTTCATTTGTGCTCTTTGGCCTTGATGAAAAAGTATGTGTTATTATTAGTTTTTGTACTTACCATGTACTGTGGTTGTTGCACATGTGGGGAATGCCTGATTTATTTTGGCATTTAAATATTATGAAAATAATAAATAATCATTGTTTCAGTATTTAACAATTGCAGTGGCCATTCAAAAGCATAACATTAAAAAAGATATTAAAGTAATGCAGATCATTATCATTTCATCAAACATGAAAGACCACAGAACATCATAATTCATCATACTAAAAGAGCATTATTCATTATGATTACACATTTCTTAAGTGAATGGACGTGTGACCAGTAATCATTGCTAGCCAGGTCCAACATAGTTTTAAAGAATGCATATTAAATACAGATTCGTTTATTAACCCATTCATGTAAACATAGAACTTTGATTTACACTTTGGTTTATTTGGCAGATTGCAAAAATCCACAAATGCCACTAAATTTGCTACCTAATTAAGCACAGAGGAAAAAACAATAGGCGGCGCTCCAAAAGTAATGCTGGTGCTGTATTTATTGACCATAATCAGCCATACAGGGTACAAAGAAGGTAGACGTGTTTCACTCAAGACATGAGCTTAGTCAACGACTAAGCTCATGTCTTGAGTGAAACGCGATTATGGTCAATAAATACAGCACCAGCATTACTTTTGGAGTGCCACCTATTGTTTTTTCCTCTGTTCTGAAGTTACGGTAGCGAGCCGAGGTGTGCACCCAAGGACGGATAATCTGGAAGCAGTCTGGAGCAGTGAGATACACCTGTTGCCTACCTAATTAAGCACACATTGTCTACTTTTTTTAACTAACAAAAATCTGAGCTGAATGCTGTGGTAAGAGAAAAGAAATGTGCTTAAAACTGTACTGTTCAGATATGTTTTGGCTTTGCTTTTTAATCCCCAAAGGAAACCATTGTGTAAAACATTTTAAAGTGGTTGTAAACACTCACATGTACCCAGTGAAACGACTAGCATTAGGCACTACACAGAGTTGAAACAAATCCTCCTACATAAGTTGTAGCTGTGTATCTGCAGCCAATTCTTCTGTTGATTGTTCTGAATATGCACAGAAGTATGGATTGCCCTTTAGTTCTATCAGCAGAGGTCAGGATTAGAAAAGTGAAGACAGCAAAAAGACAGAGTACTCCATCGACTTTTCCCATTTTCATACAGCTGACAACTTTGAGCCCTGACTGGAGGAAAGGGACACACCCATGGTTGATGAGGTATTGCAAGCTATTAAACAAGCCCTGATGGGTAATGCACCTGGTCTGGATGGGCTTATGGCCCTCTATTACAAGAAATTTTCCAATCACTTAGCCCCCCCCTTTGACATTATATTGAAACGAGATTCAGCAAGCGGGTCCCATAGATTCAGACTCCAATCAAGCCTATATGACCCTACTACCACATAATGATCCTAGTGATGTAACTAATTATAGACCAATATCACTCATTAATAATGATTTGAAGTTGTTTCCAAAAATTTTTGCTAATCGCTTGCTGTCCTTCGTGGATCGCTACATGCATTTGGATCAGGTCAGTTTTCTCCTGCATAGACAGACGGCTGATCAGGTGCTTCATGCTCTTGATTTGATCACTCTTCTTCATTCTTCTTGGGATGGGATGGGGAATAGAAGGGGGATGCTGCTACGATCGGATATATGAAAATTATTTGACTTCCAGATTGGCCTTACCTTTTCCGTATTTTATCTAAATGGAATTTTGGACCAAAATTTCTGGCTTCTCTTTATTCTCTATATAGCACACCTTCTGCTCAAATTATGCTGAAAGGCCATAAATTGCACCCTTTTAAAATTGCATCAGGTACCAGACAGGGTTGTCCAATTTCACCCCTCTTATTTGTAATAGCTATGGAGACTTTAACTATAGCAATACGTAACGATCCTGATATCCTGGGTGTGTTAGGTGGAGACCGTTCGTGGATGACTTAATTATTTTCATTACCTCTCCTCACACGACTCTATCTAACCTATTTCAATACGTTTCGGGGTTGTCAGTTATTTGGGAAAAATTGGAGGCCAATTGTCAATTTAATGGATTCTGTGGTGCAAAGTTTACAGTTGCAATACTCCTTCGCCTGGTAACAGGAGTCATTATCTTACTTAGGTATTAAGCTAACCCTTCACATATCGACACTCTACAAGACTAACTACTCTGTGCTTTTTAATCAATTGCTTGGGGATGTACAGACATCGACTGATACATCTCTTTCTTGGATAAGAAGAATTGCATCTGTAAAAATGACCATTTTACCCAAATTGTTGGATTAATTTTGAACTTTTCCAATTTCTGTGCCTCTAGCAGCAATCAGGAAATTTCAAGCAAACATTTTTAAATGTATTTAATGCAACCAAGGGCAATCGACTGGTGCAAGCTAGGTTATATGCTCTCAAGGAATTGAGAGGTCTGGGAGTTACGGACTTCCACAAATATTATGTGGCGGCAAAGTTAATCCAATTGTGTCAATTAAACTCCTCCTATTATAGGTCAGAAACAAGAAGGAGGCGCCTCTAAGTGTAAACCGTAAGAAATTTTATTAAAAAGACATCAGCCAATTGGCTACTCACATGACTAAAAAAGGGTATGGCACATGGAACCAGGAGAATGCTCAACCGGTGAAGAGTATGGCATCAGTTCCCCGAGACCTAGTAAGCAGCTAGTCATCCGTGCGGATGGGATCGTCAGTGGGGCCGTCCGTTCATGGAACCGTCCATTCGTGGAGTCTTTCGTGGATGGTAAGAACGATTGTCTCCGTGCCGGCAGCCGGGGGATTCCAGAACGAGGCTTGGCTGCACTGGTCACAGCGGGGTGATGTCATCAATCTGCGACGCGTTTCAGAGCGTACAGACTGTGATGTGAAGGCAGTCGCGCTCTTTCATCAGGCTATCTAAGATGGTGTGCCGCCATCTATTTGTAGTCCCTGGGAGTCAATAGTGGTGTCTAATTGGATCCACTTTTTAGTCATGTGAGTAGCCAATTGGCTGATGTCTTTTTAATAAAATTTCTTACGGTTTACACTTGGAGGCGCCTCCTTCTTGTTTCTTGTCTACAGGTGAGGTTTTGGCTTTCCCTCACATGAGAGCAGCCCTTGGTGTATATACCGGATTTATTCTCTTTTTTATCCACATTATTGGACTATTATGTACTTTGTCCTGGACTTTGATGGTTAACAATAGGGATGGGGACTCTATGCACCTGTTGATGCGCCTGATACTTGTTGTTCCTATTATAGGCTGCACTAGGTGTCTTTGGAGGCTCAAGCTTGCCCCCTCTTCCAATACAATTGGTGCTTTGGCTTCCTTCCAAGCATCGCAAAGCCCTTTTGAGCCCAACTCTCCCTCACTTCATAGGCTTATGGGACTCTTCCTGTAGGAGGTGGCCCCTTCATTCCCCTCACATCCCAGTTGCCCCCCTCTTTAACAACCCCAGGCCTACAATCTCATCAGTTTCAATGGTGGATGAACAAGGGATTATATAGGATAGGCCAATTTTTTGATCGCAAGGGCATACGCCCCTATTTGTACTTTGTGCAGCATTTAGAAATGCCACTCTCTGAAGGTTTTCATCCCCAACAAATTCTGAATTATTTACACTCTCTCCAAAAGTGATGACCTAGCAATGCAGAATAGATGTTCACAAGCCACATCTCAATGCTGCACAGACTATATGTTGCCCCGTCCTCCAAATCTTCCTATCAGTTAGCGTGGGGAAAAAGATCTTAACATTGACCTGGAAGAGGCAGATTGGCAAACCTGGAAAGCACGTATTTATGAAAGTATAATGAATGTAGCATTGGTTGCGGCGGGCTTTAAGGTTTACTCTAGAGGCATTTAGTACCATAACGCCTCTCCAAAATGTTTCCAGGCTCTTCATCGTTATGCTTTTGGGGTTGTGGACAGATAGGGATGCCCCTTCATATCTAGTGGATATGCCCTAAGGTTAGGTGTTTTCGCAAACGTGTCCACTCTTTGATATTTTGAGCTATGTAGGTTAATATGGTTAGGGACACTCGGATTGCACTGTTGAACATGTCAGTTGATAACATCCCAAAACATAGGCAGACCCTAATTTATTTTATGTTTTTAGCGGCCAGGATAACTATTGCTAAGCCCAGTAGTCGACTTAGCTTTGCTGAAATGCAACTTGACTTGGATCATGCTTAATGAAAAGATTATGAGCATTTTACAGGATAAACAGGTGCTTTTTGACAAGATATGGAAGCCTTGGTTTTCTTATTTACAAGTACCCGATGTTTAATAGCATTTGGATATGTGGTCAGTGGGGGGCTCTTGGATGGACAAGACTCTTCTCTTCCATCTTTACTTCCCCCTCTTTTTCTTATTCCTTTCGTCTCTTTTTCTTTCTCATTTTCCCTTTTCCTTTTTTTAAATTTTTTTTTACTATTAATGCTGTCTATTGTGTGAGCTTAATTGACACACATGTTTGATGGTTGATCATCCTCACTTTAGGTATATCGGTTATTAGTAGCTTTCATTAAGCGGCTGCCCTATATGAGGCCTGGTTTCATGACTAGCTGCTCCCACCAGATTACTTTATTCTTCCAGTATGACTCATGTCTATTGTTTTCTCTTTGTATGATGCCCATTGCATTACTGACAGGTTTGGAGTCTTAGGAGATTGCTATATGCTTACTTTTTGTTAATCTGGGTTGCTTTACTCAGTCATATTTTCAGAATGCTATGGATGTATACAATGATATTACAGTTGGTTTTGTATCATGTACAAAAATTGATAGAAACAGAAAGGGACACACCCCCTTCACACAGTACACAATACAAGCACAGCTGTGGATAACAGTCAGGGGCTGAGTGCTGCAGCTCCCTCCCCTGTCACCATTTTAACTCTTGGTGTCAGGAAAAGCTGCTAGAAGTGACACATGTTCTAGAACTAGTCAGCAGAGAGAAATTACACTCCAGCTTTGGAGAGAGAAAAAAACATAGTATAAAAGGATGTGCTTTTTCATATGTCTGAGGTTTACAACCACTTTAAATCATCTAAATTGTAATGTCTAGAGGAAAGTGCCAGTTTAAAATCTCTTATACTTTTCAGACAGTAACCAAAATGTTGCCACCTAACACCCCTGACATAAAGCTAATTCAAATAGTAGACTGAGCTCATTGAGATATACATTTACACAGTCAAACAACAATAAGTTTAATTTTGATAAAGAAAATATGAATATGCTATCAATGTGGCACTAGGGAATGGAAAAAAGAGTGAATATTTAGTCAAACTGATTTTGTTAAAAAGTACACTTAGTTGGCTTGATTTACTAAAGGCAAATGGGCTGTTCATCTTGGAAGGGAATTTCATTTTGCAAGAGAATTTTCCCTTAGCTTAGCGAATGAGATGAAACTCCACCATCTAATTACATGCAAGCAAAAATACTGTTTTTTCCCTTGCACGTGATTACATTCTTTTGTTTTTTGTTTTTTTATGCAAAGTCAATTTTACTACCTTAACTAAGCTAAAGAAAAATTCCCTTGCAAAGTGAACATTTCCTTGCAAAGAGAAAAAGAGAACACCCTATTTCTTTTAGTAAAGGAATAAATTCATATTAATGCTGCATACATAAAAGAATATTGTGTACATTTCAAGAGATGGGATAGTACTCCACCCTGTAAATTAAATATTGAAGAGCCTACATGTGCTCCCAATTTCTACACTTTACTGGTTATATATATTATTCTTACAGTGAGAGAAAAGTCCACCAAGTTCATATCACTAAATGCACAACAACCACACAGGGAACATCCAGTAAACCTATATATATATATATATATATATACATATATATATATATATATGTGTGTGTCTGTAGTAATAACACGCAGGTGGTTAAGAGTAAGTGAATGTACAGTCTTTACCAGGAGGATCAGCTAGTATTTTTGAACATTAAATGTTTTTTGTTGTTAACCACCATACATTGAGAATAAATTAATTGAAAGGCAGTTAGGGAAAGAAATACATTCCTAAATACCTACATCGACAATCAGGAAGTCCAGCCAGCACCAGGCATTGGTGAAGTATTTAGCAAATCCATAGGCCACCCATTTCAGAAGCATTTCAAGGATAAAGATGTATGTGAAGACTTTATCGGCATATTCTAGCATGGTTTTAATTGTTTTTCTTTGTTCTATGTAAATGTCTTCAAAAGCCTAAAATGAAAAAAGTCTAGGGTTTTGAATCAATCATATTAAATATGTTACTGAAATAAAGATGAAAAAAAGTTTACACTGTACTTATGCAATAATTAAAACACCATAAAAGTGAAAAGAAATGTTGCTTAATAAGTGAGTAATAATTGTGTGACTTTACCAGTGACTATAATACAATTTAGTTAAAGTGGAACTATGAGCAAAACTAGAAATCACATGTATTATGCAGTCTGTAGACAACATTAACACAACTGATTTTTTTTTCAGAGTCCTTCCAATAACATAATTTTATTAGCTGTTGACCTTGCTGGTAGTTCCATTATTTTTCCACTGCCTTTACCAGAGTGAAAAACATTGTTTCTCCTGCAGTGAAATCCTACTGCAGGGTTGTTACCTTGTTGACAAGGTAGTCTTAGATGGACATGCAGTTTCAAAAGGGACTTGGAGTAAGTGACAAAACAAGTGAAAACCTAATTCTAGCTAACACTTAAGTTAAAAAAAAACACTTTTAAGCATAAAAAAGAAGAATATATACATATATATATATATATATATATATATATATATATATTGACGTTGATATTGAGAGCAACCTCAGACGTGCCAAATTGCCAAATAGTTTGCCACAGCACTCTAACTGCTACTTTTTCTAGACAGTTTGGTGTGTAAAATGAAGTGGAAATAATGGATCTTAGTGGCAGGATTTATAGATACGTTGTAATAGGAGGGACTCAAAAAAACAGAAAACTGCTGTTTTAATGCCATTTGCACACTGCATTCTAGATGTCAATTTTATTTTACCCATAGTTCATGTATTTATTTATTTATTTCAGGTACTTGTATAGCACTGCCAATTTACAACTCACTTTACTTATTTATCAAGGAGCATAAATGCTAGGGCCAATTTAGACAGGAGCCAATTATCCTACCAGTATGTCTTTGGAGTGTGGGAGGAAACTGGAGTACCCAGAGGAAACCCACGCAGGCACAGGGAGAACATGCAAACTCCAGGCAGGTAGTGTTGTGGTTTCTACTTTATTAAAGAAAATCTTTACTGGGGGAAAACTTCAGTTTCTGCACATGCCTGGCTAACATACCAACCTTTTGGCTACATGGGACAGAGTTACTAAAGGAGTAGAGACGGTTCATTTAGCAAAGTGAATGATAAATAAAAATAAATAAAAGCAGAAGTTCCGCTTGAACTTGATTAAATAATTGAAGTAAACACAGCTTCATCTAATTCACTAAACTTGATGAATATTCACTTTGCAAAGAGAAAATTCTCTACTCCTAGTAAAAGAACACTGTATCATCACTACAAGGCTTTAGTAGTCTCTCAGGGACTAACACAGTAAAATCTCAGTATCTGTATTTCAAGCTCCACATACTAGCTGAAGCCTTTCCACTGCTTTCTCACTCACTAGATATTTATATTATATTTTTTCACTGTATAAATTAAGTGAGTGAGACTTGTGTGCTTTTATTTATGTGATTAAAGGATAAGCAAACTTTCATAGAAGTGTACATATCTCATTTGCCCCTTAAAAGCAGAACTTAACTGTATCTGAGAACCAAAAACTGAACATGCTATTTCATTAATTTGTAATATTCAAAGCAACCTCACCCATCCATCTATGTCTCCATGCTTTATTTTGTTAAGAAATCACTTTAAAAACACCTCCCTAGCATTTCTAGCCATGGCCATCTTGAGTAAGGACAGATGATTCATGTAACATTTATTTCCTGGAATCCATCTACCCTTAGCTCAGGTATGTTGGCAGGACAGTGTGCTTAGCTGAAATAGCCCCTCATCCTCTCCTCCAGATGAAAGCAAAACAAAAAAAATGCCCAAGAAGTCTCCTGGGATGTATGACACCATTTTGGCCAAGGTCAGAAACCAGGAAGCAAATAAAGAAATGTAAAAAAAATGGTTAAAACAAGTAAATATAATATATTTTCCTATCTATTTACTAAGGCTGGTAGCATAAGGAGGACTAGCAGCATGGGATGTAAAAATCCCTGGAGGCCATGGATTTTGGATCAAGGTAAGTATCTCTGGAGATGAGTTGTGGGATCTGTTAGTTTTCAGCTTAAAGGGGCAAACAGGATAAATGCACTTTCTTTGATAAGGATTTCCAATGGTGAAAGTCTACTTGTAGGATACCCAAGAGATAACAGATGCCAGTACATTTATTGGCTTCAATCACCTGAAATTAAAGCACCACATTTTTGTGGATGCTGGAAAGTTAAATCAACTGCATTTGAGAACTCAAGTCTGAACACCAACCAAGATCATTACAGTAAAATCTTTGCTATCCTGTACACATTTGAATTTGTGGAAGAAGTGGGAATGCCCCAAGCAGAATCTATCTGTAACTAAAATGTATATTTTTGATGGACTGGCCAAATCTGTAAAATGAGACAATTGACAGCTCAGGAATCAGGTTACATTTAGCCCAGTTATTCAACCTTCAAACTAAAAAGAAATCAAGAGTGCACTGGCATTGTAAAGATCATAGGAACTTTAACATAATGTATGTATATATATATATATACTATGCTGTTTAAATTATTGGGACACCTTCCTTTACACACACATGAACTTCAATGGCACCCCAGTGTTAGTCTGTAGGGTTCAATATTGAGTTGAAAAACAACCAACAATTAAGGACACATAATATCCAATATTAATTACGCTGCCAGTGTCCAAACAACTATAATAGGTGTACTGCCTTCTAACTAAATATTGGCATAAGAAAAAACAGAATGGTCAACACATTGTGGGGGTAAAACCTCCCCAATGGATAACATAGCATTTACTACAGCAGTAAACTGGACTTTCTAGTGTACGTATAAAAGTGCTTTATTAGTCAAAAATGGTCATTAAAATAGTACCAAAAATTGATGTATATATAAATGTATGTCCGGTGCAATCAACCTAACCCACCACCAAATTCTTAAAAACAATGTCACCAGGATCAGAAAATGCATGCGAAGTGCATACTCCTTTGCCGATCCCCGCAGTGGTTGCCAAATGCTGAGTATGCTACTCATATGCACCCTGGGGCTCTCATAGATTCCCCCTTATTTTTTCTGCTGTAGAGGTACCTCTTGCTAACTACAGATGTAGGCAGTCCAATAAAATTAGGGCATGCAGTAGTCTTCCAATGGAGATTTTCCTATGTTAGCAGTACATCATAGATGCATGTGGGAATGAACATTCAAAATGGTTAATTGCTAAGTAGCAGTAGTATCCTTTAGAAAGCCACATCTATGGCAAAGGCAGGAATAATAGGCTTGTGTGCTACATAAGTGCAGGAGTAGATGCACCACATTTAGCAGTCTGTAACTGTGAAGGGAATGTACCATGCTAACACTCTACCTATATTGCTGACAATTGGTTTGGGAGTGCATGGAGCGAGCTGGCTTACCTTGCCCCTGTTGCATACCTCAATCCAATTATACGGCTTCAGCTTTTACTGCTGCTGCTGCGGGGCAAAGGGTGGCCAGATTTCCCAGTAGATCCAGCTCCTTGGTATTTACCCAGTACTTCCCGTGTGAGTCCACAGAGTCCTGACCTCAACCCAACGAAACACCTTTGGGATGAATTAGAGCGGAGACTGCGAGCCGGGCCTTCTCATCCAATATCAGTGCCTGACCTCATAAATGTGCTTCTGGAAGAATGGTCAGACATTCCCACAAACAAGCTCCTAAACCTTGTGGACACAACTCCAGTCCTGAGACACCTGAGTGTGCCCTTCATGACCCATTTATGGTTCCTCGACCTAGATGACCCTTTAGACCGGTGGGAAACGGGGCGTCGTCGTCGTCATTTTCGACTTCGGCATATTAACCTAACTCCATACGTTGTCCCCGTTCCATTCGGTCGAGCGAGGTACGTGAGGGTTTGGTTAACAGTCGTTATATCCATCTCACAATCGTAC